>ML793204.1:0-16483 GCA_009831015.1 Picea engelmannii | reverse complement strand
CTTACATGCCTTAGGGGAACCCCCATTTTCCTTCAATTCACTGATAGATCAATCATTGAAGCAGAGGGAATTCTAGAAGATTTAGTTATCTTTGTGGATTGATGGGAATATCTCGATTAATTCATGGTCCTACAGCCTAAAACTCCTCGAGGTGGGTATCCTCTAATTCTAGGATGGTTTTGGTTGGACATTGTTGATACTTACATCAATTGTCGGTCGGGCAACATGAACATTTCCCACGGGACATCCACCAAACAATTAACCATCTACCCTCCCACTAAATCTAGCATAGACTTAGAAACACCACTTTGGGTTGAAGAAGAAGAGATTGATGAAGAAGGGGAATCTCATCAATTCCTATCCATAGATCAATACTTAGTTGTAATAGATAAAACAGAGGATGAAAAAATCAATGATTTTATAGCCTCTTCCTCTTCTTCAAGAAACACACATATTCTGGATCATATTTCGGAACCAAAAACTCAAGTTTATTTAGCCTCAATAAGCATTCCACCCATCAAACACAAACCTTTAGAAGAAAAATACCAAGGATCCCTTAGAGAAACCATAGCAATTATCCCAAGGAAAATATTGAAAATCAATTGAGAATTAACCGAACAACAAAAGGAGTGATCGGTTCAAGTGTTGCGGAATAGTGATTCCTTTGCCTGGGATTACTCTAACATGAAGGGNATATATATATATATATATATATATATATATATATATATATATATATTAAGGAAGGATCCAAACCCATTCTTCAACCCTAGTGCTTGATGAACCCGACAATGAAATACATAGTCAAATAAGATCTATAGAAATTGCTTGTAGCTAACTTCATCTATCCCATTTCCAATATCTAGTGGGTCTCCCCTCTTGTCATGGTATCAAAGAAAAATGGTAAATGGATAATTTGTGTAGATTGTAGAGAACTAAATAAAGAAACACATAAATATCAGTTCCTCTTACCATTTATCGACTAGGTCCTGGACACGTTAGCAGAAAAGAAGTATTTGTATTTCCTCGATAGATTCAGTGGATACAACTAGATCCAAATCACCCATGAATATCAAGAGAAAACAAAATTAACCTATCCTTAGGGGACATTCTCTTACCGTGTTCTACCCTTTTGGTTATACAACACCCCTGCCACCTTTCAACAAGTTGTTATAGGTATATTCTCTTATCTAGTTCATGATTGCATGGAAATATATATCAATAATTTCATAACATATGGGGATGAATTTGATGAGGCTTAGCTAATCTAGAAAATTCATTAATAAGGTAAAAGGAGACAAATTTCTCCCTTAGTAATGAAAAGTGTTTTATGATGGAAACTGATGGCATCAGACTTTGACATCGCATCTCAGAGAAAGGTATTCAGGTCGATCCAAAAAAAATAAAGCTAATATTAAATTTCCCAACTCCAACTTCACAGAAGTAGGTACAAATATTTATAGGAAAAAAATATCTGCCTCAGGAAATGTGACAACTACCTCGAGAAACGTGTCATGTATTTAGGTGGTTTTTCAACACATGGTTTTTGTCGATGGTTTTTTCTATTTCTGGTTAAGGAATTAGGGTTTTGGACTAATCCAGGTCATTGGGTTAGGGTTTTGGATGTCACTGGATCCTATATGTATTTTTTATTGTAAACATTATAACACGATGAATGAATATAGAATATGTTGGTTTTCCCGGTTTGGGTTTTCCATTGTATCTTTTATGTTCTTTTTCTGAATATCTATTTGCAGTAGATATTGTACAAGGTTAGAATTTACAGCGTTGAAGGTGGACCGAACAAATATCGTCCCTTGGTAAACTATATATTCATTATATATCGTTATATGGATTGTATTTGTAAAATTTTATATTGTTTTAATATTTCTTATGTAGTACACTAATTTTTCATGATTTTTTGTAATTATAAAGTCAAGCTGGCCCCCTAAGTGTCTAAATGTGCCAAGTACTAGCATAAATGATGTTGTACTACAAGGTGTTGAGGAATCTGGAGCGTTGAATATTGAATATCAAGTTAATGATCCTATGGAAGAAGATGACAATGATAATAATATAGTTCAAGGCGATGGGACAAATGAATTGATCCAATAATTTTTTGCTCAACTGGATGAGGATGATGAGGACATTGATCATCTTTATGTACCTCTACTAGAAAAGGAAAATACACCACTTTATCAGGGTTCAAGAGAAAATCTTCTTTCCACTACATTATTGTTGGAGAACTTAACGGTTTTGAATGGTTTTTCAAACACTTGTATGACACAGATCCTAAGGTATGTAATATGTTTCATCATCACATATACATAAAGGTTGATTTGTTTTTCTTTCTTTTAGTTTTAACTAATTCTTAAAATAAGAATTAAATATTTATAATTAACATTCTTTACACTAATTAGTTATTTTTTATGTCGTAGATTCTTAGGTGAATTTATGTTACCATCGTCAAATATTTTACCTCGCACATACCGAGATTTAAATGCCATTATGAAAGAAATTGGAATGGAGTATCAAGCTATAGATGCACATTTCAATGATCATATTATATACTATGGATAACATGCGTCAAAAATAGAATTCCCACAATGTCAGACCAGTAGATATCAAACTGATCAACTAACAAAAAAGGTGTATCTTAAGGTTCTTCGTCATATTCCCATAATTCCACGTTTGCAACGACTGTTCTGGTACGAAAACATAGCACATTTTATGGATTACCATGCATGGAATAGAAGTGGAGATGGTGTTCTTTGAATGCATGCAGATGGTTATGAACTTAAGGAAATTGAGGAAAAATGGTCAGTTTTTAAAGATGAGCCTCATAATGTTAGGCTTTCATTAGCTATTGACGATTTTAATCCATTTGGGGAGCTCAGGTCTATTTACTCAATGTGGCCAATTTTTGTTATCAACAATAGCATTCCTCCTTGGATGTAAATAAAGAGGGAGCACATAATGTTGACAATGATTGTTCTAGGTATGTAATGTTAACATTAATTTTTTGAATGTAATATTTTCACTTGTATTTCTTGTTGCATAATATCTTGTATTTATTCATTTACTTATATATACACATCATGTTAGTAATTATGTTTAATTTCAAAAAATTAGATAAGTACCAGGTTAAAGATATGAATGTATATATTGAGCCTCTTATTGACGAGTTCCTAAAGTTATGGGTGGGCATCACTATGTATGAAATATGTAAACCAATAAGGCAGAAGGAATTTCAATTATGTGGAATACTTGTATGGACAATTCATGATGCCTCAGGACTAATACATTTTTTGGTATGTAATGATCCATTTCACTTTAATTATAGTATATAATTTTTTCAAGATACCATGTTGCATGTTTTTTTAAATAATTTCCTTCATATAATTGACATAATTATTAATACATCTTTTGTAGGTCTTCAAACAAAGGGAAGATTTGCATGTCCAATTTGTGGTCCTAAGATGAAATCTTTATGTTCAAAAAGATTATTAAAGGAGGTGTTTGATGAGTATAGGCACTTCCTCTCTAAGAACCATAGGTATCAAACTATTGAAAAACATATTTTCAATGGGAAAGAAGAGGCTGGATTAAAACCATGAAGAATGACACCTCACCCATGGAAGATAGAATATAACAAAAGTCGCCAAGCTGGTATGCAATTTTTTTATGTATTGTATATGTAATGTTTTGAATTTGTATTTTTGTTGAATTTATTTTACCGTATTTCATGACAATTATTGGTGTACTAATTTAATCTATGCTTCATCAATGTCATGAAGGTATTAACAATTGGCTCCCATGAGGAATGAAAATTTATCCCTCTCAATTCACGAGGTTCCCTACTATCAGGACCTAAAAAAAGCTCATGTGTTTGACACAATTCATATCGTGAAGAATGTAACAGAAACATTATGGAGAATCATAGATGGTAGGAGGGATAAAGAAAAAAACATCAAGATTTGTAGTGACATTCAAGAATCCAATCATGCAATGCAAAGAGGGATCCAATCAAACAGTGATGGAGATCGAAATAGCCTTCCCTAGTTATTAAGAGAGCAACAAAGAAATGATGTACAAGAGGTCATTCAAAGAATAAAATTTCCCATAGGTTTTTCTTCAAACATAAATAATTTCTTAACAAAGAAAGGTGAATTAGTTAGGGTAAAAACACATGATTGGCATACATTCATTAAGGTAATTACTTTTCTATATGTATATATCTATATTAGTATACATATTTTTAGTTTTTTTTTATACTTTAGAATCAAATAACGATCGATTTTGATTGTTACAGTATGTTCTACCTCTATATCTCCAAACGACTTCGAAAACAACGTCAAACAAGTTATATATGATCTTGTCAAATACATGGGGTAAGTAGTAATTTATATGCAAATTATTTTTTCCAATTTTTTGTTCAAGTTATTAATGACATGTGTTTTACTTATAATTTAATATATTAATTTATATGTTTTTTTGAAACATGTCACTTGCTTGCATCATCGAATATAGATGGTTGTCATTGAAATAAATCCATCAAGAAGATATAAAGTATTGGAAGAGAGAAATTTCTCGGATAATGTATGAAATGAAAAATTATCTACCTCTAGAAATTTTCAATGAACAAGAACACTACGTCATACAGCAAGTTGAGGAGATTAAATTGTGTGGACCAATACACACAAGGTCAATGTGGATGGTGGAGAGACACCTAAAATCATTAAAGGTTTTGGTTAGATAAAGAGCACGTTCTGAGAGTTATATGATGGAGGGATATATGGTATATCAATCGATGGTGTATATTAGTCTTCCTAAATTAGCAACAAATATGCATGTGGATTGCATTTGGGGTGTGAAATCCATCAAAAAAATTGAAGGGGAGCACCTCGAGAAAGGTAGAATGAGGAAAGCGAAAGTTAATTAGATGGTTGCGGAGATTTATAATACATCTGAATTTTCCTTTTTATGTGTATCGTACTTATTTAATTTTTATGGTTTCATCAATTATTAATATTTTATACCTTGCTAACTAAAATATATTGGTGAATTATGATTTTTTGATACAGTTGGTCGAGAGTGGTATGCACTACATATATACATTGCAAACAATATTGATTGGATGAAGGTATGTATTGATAGATGTACAGAACGTGAAAGTAGGTTATCATGGAAATGGGTGTCTACATTGGTTATAGAAGCTCATTGTAATGGAGATACCAATCTTACGCAGGAGGAAATTGATTTAGCACATGGTTTGAAAGATAAATAGGAAATCATGTTATTCATCCAATATTTCATTTTGTTATTTCATAAATTATTAATTTCAATGTCGGTGAGTTTTTCCAGTTCATACATTACAAGTTATATAAATATGTTTAATATTAATTGACAATTCATTTTTTATGTGTCTTCCATATTGCAGTTGAAACATCACAAGGCTATGTGGTACAATGGTCATAAATTTCGCATCAAAAGTTGGATGAAAAGAGGAAAAATTCTAATTGTGGGATAACTACGATCTTCCAGGTCACTAATGTTTCCTCTAGAAATGACAAACGTCTGAAAGTATTGCAAAATCGATACTATCGATATTTGGAGGACATACTTCAGTGTGACTTTAAATCCTTCAAAATAGTTTTCTTTGACATCAAATCATACATGCTACGAATGAATGAACATAATCATGATAGAACTATTGTTCTACTTGATAAAAGATTTACCATGGTTAATACAAGGTCATTTGATCCAGGAACAGATCGCTATGTTCTTCCAAGCCAATGTGCATAATTCTTCTACTCATAGGTTCCAGGTAGAGCAGATGATGCAGGAGCATCGTTGGAAAGCATGTAGAGCAGGACCTATCAACGTCTGGGAGTCTGTACGAAAACTGAACACTGGAAGTTGCAGCAGAGATTTTGAAGTATGCCTTAACTCAGGTCCGGAAAAACCTTTTGAGGCACACTTGAGAAATCACAAGCGAAGTGGGATTTTCCACTCCAGCTCTGGAATGCGCCTAGACTAGGATAGTCGTCAGGATAGGTTGTGATGTAGACAAGTAGCCAGGGGAAACCCTAAAATCCCTCTGAGATAAATAGAGGTTTTGTACGCCCAAATGAGGTTGGATGAAGGGTAGATAGCTGCAAGTTTGTAGGAGATTTTTGAGTTTTCAGTTTTTGTTTTGATTACAGTTGTATCCATTTTCACTTATGAATATAATAGAGAAAAATTGACCCAATATATGGTGTGGACATTGTTTTGCAATTCTCTGTTATTTTGTTTTCATGAATGAATGAATGAATTTCACTATGAGTCGAAGGAACTGTGAATGTTAGGATAAGTTTCAATTGTTTTTGTTCTATCAAGTGGTCCAAGGTGTGCACACAGAACACAAGGAGTGCATTAATAGGATCTATTTGATTCCTAAGCTCAGAAGAGATATAATGAAACTTTCCCTTTGCAAGGAGTACAAAGAGACTGGTGCAAGGCATGCACAGTCGTTTGCAAGAATTCAAACCTTGCGTAAAGATCTAGTGCAAGTAATGCACAGATCTGAGATTCGAATAAGTGTCGAAGGAACTTTACGAGAACTCAAAGAACCAGAAAAGGAGAATGTCACGAAGGTGACAAGAATTTCTCTTTGAGAAATCCTTAGGATCTGAGTTATCGAAATCCCTTAAAAACAAGGAGTGTGTGGGAAGTCAAATTCTCCATGAGATCAAGCTCAAGGGGAATAATGATTTTCATAAGTGTTAATGAGATCCAAGAAATGGACTCACAGGAAGGACAAAGGTCGAAGCCTTTGAATCCTTCAAAAATATTCTAATTCTGAAGAAAGCGTAAGATTAGGGGAAAATATTTGGACCGTCTGATCAACGTCCAGATAATGAGGAGCGAGAGTAGAGGAGGAAAGATCTCAGTCATTCGGTCTGAGGACAAAAGAATCATAGCCGCCCGATCAAGGTAAATTTCACTAACGATAAGCTTTGAGAGTACACAGGAGGAGCGGGGTTACAAAATTTTGAAATCATCGAAACCGTCCATCAAGGGGGGCACGTGGCGAGAGATCAGTGTTTCACTGACTCTTGACTTAGAGAAGTCAAAGGCACATTTATAAGAACTCGTGAATCACAAAATCATGATTTGATCACAACTGTTGATCGAAGGAGTGAGTTGAACCATAGATCTGGTCTTTTCAGGAGTGAGTTGAACCATAGATCTGGTCTTTTCAGGAGTTCGTAACTCAAGATATCAGAAGTAGGAGTTTTGGGAACTCGTGAAAATCGAGTTCACAATTTGATCAGAGTCGTCAGATCAAGGAGAGATCTGGACTATTAGTTGCCCAGGGAGATATCAGGAGTTCAGATATCAGGAGGATGGAGGTGAACCCCATCAGGATTTCTCGATACGCAAAATCACGACGCACTCAGAAGATTGGCCCATGGTCATATAAAATGGTCACATTGGTGAAGGAGAATAGAGGGGCTATCACGTGCTAGGCTCCTATCAGGATTTCGGAGGTCAGGAGAGTCTTCGTGACTCATATGAAAAGACCCGATACGCAAAGTTGTGACACACGTTTTGATCAGGTGAGTGGTCACAGCCATGGTCACGTAAAGGAAAGGGCTTAGCCAGAGAGGAGCTAGTACCCGTTTGGTGTTGAGGTTTGAACAACGCTCTGAAGAGGGACCACAGGTCTCATACGACCTGCGTCTTTGGAGAAAGGACATTTGTAAGTGGATTTCAGGTCTAGCAAAGACCCGAAGATTCAATCAAACACAGTTTCTTGATTGATCCTAGACCTGGAGGTCGTGAAGCCCTTCGGAGAGAAGGGGGGTCTACATCAAGTGGTATCAGAGAGAAATTTTTCTTGCAAATAGAAGGCAAAGGAGAGGAGACATAAGAACTAAAATTTGTACTCTGTGTGTGATGGAAATTCAACAAAATTCCACCAAGGAGACGAGAGGAAGAACATTTAGCCAATCGAGTTGTAGAAAGGGAGATGTGAGAACTTCATGCAAGATTAGAGGTGATGGAGGAAGCGCAGAGACAAGCACTTGATACTGGAGACATCAGCGATGCATAGAGTGAAGTAGTAGAAGTCGAAGAAGATGCAGGAGAGGATGTTGCTGAAGAACGCTTACTGAGATCAATTGTTATATTGGGAGGCAAAGCCAAGATAGAGCTCCCAATGTATAAAGGAAATTTAGTTGATGAAGAGCTATTGGATTGGATAAGATCCATGGAAAAACATTTCGACTATGAAGATGTCGATGAAGAGAGAAAGGTGAAACAGGCTATCACTTGGCTCAAAGGACATGCAGCACTATAGTGGGATGAACTGTAGGCTAAGAGGAGGAGCCAAGTAAAATGGAAGATAAAGAATTGGGATAGAATGGTAGCCAATATGGAGGCTAAGTTCATGCCCAAATATTATCAGATCAATCTGTTTAGGAAGATGCAGAACCTGAGATAGAATGGGATGATATTTAAGGAGTACACAAAGGATTTCTATAGGCTAAACATCAAAACTAGACAAAGGGAGATAGATGAAGAAAAATTTTCCAGATATATAAATGGCCTGAGATATGAAATCCAGGATGAGCTCAACATGATGTCAGTAAATACAGTGGAGGATGCTTATCAGTTTGGACTAAAGTTAGAAGAGAAGTTGGCCAGAAAACAAAGCCAACAAGGAAGAGGTAAAATCCCATCCCCAACCAAAGGTAAGGGAGTTACCCATGACAAGGCACATAAGTCTATGGATGAGGCTGAAAAACCACATAGTCACTCGGAAAGAGGAGAAAATTCTCGAGGAAGACAGGCTGGTGGAGAAAGTTATTCTAGAGGAAGAGGAAGAAAAGGAGGAGGATAAGTAAGATGCTATGTCTATGGAAAGATAGGGCACATGTCTTGGGAATTCCTTGAGAAAAGAAAAGAAGGAGGAGGTGAAGATCACATTTCAGAAGCACAGAGAAGAGATGTTGAAGAAGAAGGAGTAGAGTATGGAAGATCCCTGATGTTGAGGAAGGTTATCTTAAAACCAGAGGAAGAAGTTGAAAAAGTAGTGCAGAGGAATAGTCTCTTTAGAACAACTTGCAAGACTAAAGACAGAGTATGCAAGGTGATAATTGACAGTGGGAGCACTGATAACTTAGTATCCACAAAGATGGTGGAGAAATTGGAGCTGGAGACAACTGCACATCTGAAGCCATACAAAGTCTCATGGTTGCAGAAAGGACACCGGGTAATGGTTACTAAACAATGCTTGGTTGAATTTAAGATAGGAGGATATAGAGATGAAATTATATGTGATGTAATTCCCATGGATGTATGCCATATTTTGTTGGAAATACCATGGCAGTTTGACAGGAATGTCATTCATGATGGGAGGAAGAATACATACACCTTGGAGAAGAATGGTAGGACACACATGTTGCTTCCAATAGAGGAGAAGAAAGTGAAAGAGGAAGCTAGTACAATCATACTTCTCATGAGTGGGAAAGAAATCCTGAAAGAAGTCAAGAAAGAATAGGATATGTAGTTTGTTGTGGTGAGGAAACCTAGGGTTATCCTTACAAATACTTCAATGGATGATTTTCCTGAAGAAGTTCAGGAATTGTTGGATAATTTTTCTGACATAGTGGTGGATGAACTACCTAACTCATTGCCACCCATCAGAAGTATAAGTCACCATATTGACTTGATACCAGGAGCAAGTCTGTCAAACAAAGTGGCATATAGATTGACACCTAGAGAGAATGAGGAAGTGAAGAACATTCAACAAAGTCTAGGAACTTTTAGACAAGGGTTTGGTCAGAGAGAGATTGAGTCCATGTGCAATACCAATTGTGTTGAGTCCAAAGAAATATGGAGGATGGAGAATATGTACAGACTCAATATCCATTAACAAGATCACCATCATGTATATATTCCATTTACCAAGAATGAATGATTTAATGGACTATTTAAGTGGAGCTAATTTATTTTCTAAAATATATTTGAAAAGTGGATATCACCATATTAGAATGAGATAAGGTGATTAGTGGAAAACAACCTTTAAGACAAATGAAGGTTTGTACGAGTGGCTTGTTATGCCATTTGGCTTAACAAATTCCCCGAGTACTTTTATGAGGATGATGAATGAAATACTGAAAGATTTCATTAGCAAGTTCATGGTTGTGTACCTGGATGATATATTGATCTTTAGCATGACTAAAGAAGAGCATTTGAGGCACCTGACATTAGTGATGAGGAGGCTACAGTAGGAAAAGCTATTGATAAATATGAAGAAGTCCTCTTTTATGAAGACAGGACTCATCTACTTGGGTTTTGTGATATCTTCTAATGAAATGAAGATGGATCCATAGAAGGTGAAAGAAATCAAATAATGGTTGTCACCAAGGAGTATGTTTGAGGTAAGGAGATTCCATGGATTAGCAAGCTTCTATAGGAATTTCATCAGAGACTTCAGAGGAATTTGTGCACCAATGATGGATACAGTAAAGAAGAAGCACAAGTCTTTTAAATGGAAAGAGGAGGCTGAGAGGAGCTTCAGCATAATGAAGGAGAGAATAACAAAGCCACCAATTTTGGTATTGCCAAATTTTGAAAAGACATTTCAGGTGAGATGTGATGCAAGTGGAGTTGCAATTGGAGCAGTTTTGAGCCAAGATAATAGACCTTTTGCCTATTTCAGTGAGAATTTGAATGAGACCAAGAGAAAATACTCCACATATGACAACGATTTTTATGCCATAATTCAAGCCTTGAAGAAATGGGGACATTATCTTGTCCCACATGAATTTGTCTTGTAAAGCGATAACCAAGCTTTACAATTCATAACTAGGCAAGAAACATTGAATCAGAGGCATGCAAAATGGGTTGAGTTTATGAAGAATTTTACGTTTGTCATAAAACATATCGCTGGGAATGATAACAAGGTCGTTGATTCATTAACTAGTAGATGCTTGATTCTACAGGAATTTTGGGTGAAGACCTTGGGGTTTGAACACCTTAAGGACATGTATTGTGATGATACATATTTCAAGGAAGCATATGAAGCATGTGAAAATATTGTGCTGAGAGACAAAAGCCAGTGGGAAAAGTACATGATTCAAGAGGGATTTCTATTCAAGAGAAATCAGTTCTGAATACCAAAATGCTCAATGAAGGATAACCTTCTGAAGGAAAAACATAGTGGGGGATTGGCTGGACATTTCGACCATGATAAAATGTTTGAATAGTTGATCAATTCATATTATTGGCCAGGTGTGAGAACATAAGTGATAACGTTTATGAACAGATGTAGAATCTACCGACATGCAAAATGAAAAAGACAAAACACTAGATTGTATCAACCATTTCCAATACCAGAGAGGCGAGGATTTGATTCCATATTTGTGGTGGTGGATATATTTTCAAAGATGGAACACTTTATCCGATACCAAAATATCGGTGATGCAACACATGTTGCAAATCTGTTTTTGATAAGACTTCACAGCCTACCCAGAAGCATTGTCTTGGACAGAGACACAAAATTTGTTGGTCACTTTTGGAGAACACTGTGGAAGAAGTTGGGGATAGATTTTTCCTTCATCTCAACTTATCACCCTCAGACATATGGATAGACTGAGGTGGTAAACAAAAATTTGGGAAACTTGTTGAGGAGTCTGGTTACTGAACACCATAATTAGTGGGATCAGATTTTGCCACAAGCATCATTTTCATACAATGACTCACCAAACAGGAGCACTGGAAAGATCCCATTCCAAATATTGTATGGAATGAAACCCAGGGGATCATATGAGTTGAGTGACTTGGAACAGAGTGATATCAAGAGCGTTAGACTAGAATATTTTTCTGAAAAAATGCATAAGCTCCATATCCAGATTAGAGGACAGTTGTAGAGTTCTAACCAGGATTACAAGCATAGAGCTAATCAGCATCGCAAAGAACTTCAATTTGAAGTAGGAGATCAGGTTCTGGCACATCTCAGGAAATAAAGGTTCCCTAGGGGAACATATAACAAGTTAAAAATGAAGAAAATAGGACCATGTAAGATCTTGAGGAAGTTTGATGCAAACACATATGAGATTAAGCTGCTAGATGATGTGGGCATAGCACCCATATTTAATGTTTCAGACCTATATCCTTATAGGAAATATGACACAGAGGGATCACAAGATTGAGAGAATGTCTAGTGGGAGAAACAAATGCATATAGTAGAAAAACCATAGATCAAGAATATCGTTGATCAGAGGATTGGAAAAAAGACCAGGAGGAAGACCTAGTTTGAATATCTGGTCAAGTGGAAGGGACACCCAATAGAAGATGCCAATTGGGAAAATGAAGCTTCTATACAGAAGCATGGAAATTCGGTACAGGAGCTCATGGACATGAGTCCATGAATTTTTTTCAAGGGGAGTATGATGCAGGAGCATCATTGGCAAGCATGCAGAGCATGACCTATCAACGTCTAGGAGTCTGTACGAAATCTCAACGCTGGAAGTTGCAGCAGATATTTTGAAGTATGCCTTAACTCAGCGCCAGAAAAACCTTTTGAGGCACGCTTGAGCAATCATGAGCGAACTGGGAGTTTCCACTCCAGTTCCGGAATGCGACTAGACTAGGATAGTCGTCATGATAGGTTGTTATTTTGACAAGTAGCCAGGGGAAACTCTAAGAGCCCTCTTAGATAAATAGAGGTTTTATACACCCAAATGAGGCTAGTTGTAGGGTAGATAGTTGCAAGTTAGATAGTTGCAAGTTTGTAGGAGATTTTTGAGTTTTCATTTTTTGTTTTGATTACAGTTGTAGCCATTTTCACTTATGAATATAATAGAGAAAAAATGACCCAATGTATGGTGTGGACATTGTTTTGCAATTATTTGTTATTGTGTTTTCATGAATGAATGAATGAATTTCATTATGATTAGAAGGAACTTTGAATGTTAGGATAAGGTTCAATTGTTTCTCTTTTGTAGAGTGGTGCAAGGTGTGCACAAAGAAAACAAGGAGTGTGTTAACGTGATCTGTTTTGATTCTGAAGCTCAGAAGAGATAACACAAAACTTTCCCTTTACAAGGAGTGCAAAGAGACTGGTGCAAGGCATGCATAGTCATCTGTAAGATTTTTAACCTTGCATAATGATCTGGTGCAAGGAGTGCACAGATCCGAGATTTGACTAAGTGTCAAAGGGACTTTGCGAGAAGTCAAAGAACCAGAAAAGGAGAATGCCAGGAGGGCAAGAGGAATTTCTCTTCGAGCAATCCTTCAGATCTGAGTTATGGAAATCCATGAAATGCAAGGAGTTCATGGGAAGCCGAAGTCTCCACGAGATAAAGCTCAAGGGGAATAACACTTTTCATAAGTGTTAATGACATCCAATAAATGAACTCATAGTAAGGACAAAGGTCAAAGCCTTTGAATCCTTCGAAAATATTCAAAGTATGAAGAAAGCGTAAGCTCAGGGGGAAATATTTGGACCATCTGATCAACGTCCAGAAAATGAGGATCAAATGCAAAGGAGGAAATATCTCAGTCATTTGGTCTAAGAGAAAAAGAATCATAGCTTCTCGATCAAGGTAAAGTGCACTAACGATAAGCTTTGAGAGTACACAGGAGGAGTGGGGTTACAAAATTCCAAAATCATCAGAACTGTCCATCAAGGGGGGCACGTGGTGAGAAAACAATGTTTCGCTGAATCGTGACTCAGAGAAATCAAAGGCAGAGTTATAAGAACTCGTGAATCATGAAATCACGATTTGATCACAGTCGTTGATTGGAGGAGGGAGCTGAACCGTAGATCTAGTCTTGTCGAGAGTTCACAATTCAGGATATCAGAAGTAGAAGTTTTGGGAACTCGCAAAACCTGAGTTCGCGATTTTGTCTGAACCATCGGATCAAGGAGAGATCTAGACCGTTAGTTTCCCATGGAGATATCAAGAGTAGGACCTCGGGAGTGTAAATTCTAACCTTGTACAATGTCTACTATAAACAGATATTTAGAAAAGAACAGAAAAGATACAATGGAAAATACAAACAATACATAGAGATTTTTCCCCTGGAAACCCAAACCGAGAAAACCAACATATATTATATTCATTCCTTGTGTTACATTGTTTACAATACAATATACATATAGGAGCTAGCGGCATCCAAAACCCTAACCCAATGACCTAGATAAGTACAAAACCCTAATTCCTTAACCGAAAATAGAAAACCATCGGCAAAAACCATGTGCCAAAAAAACCACCAAAATACATGACACGCTTCCTGAGGTAGTCGTTACGTTTCCCAAGGCAGAAAAAAAAATCTGAGGGTGCTACCCCTGGAACCCCGCGCAAAGGGCTTTGGCCCCCTGCACCCCCCTCTAACCCCCCTGCGCACCTGGCACATACTCTCAAACACTACTACTCATGCAAAGAATATAACACATACCCAGCATTCTCCCACTTGTTGTTTTCTTTGCATACAAGGGGGTTACAGGGTTACATAGTCAAAAATCCAGGGCAGTAATGCCCATGGATCCTCTACACCAAGAGAACCTCTCAGTGCTCATAGATTTTTTTAATGAGTCTGCAACATTCTTCAAAGTGTCCATCTTCATCAGTGATACTTTATTTTCTTCAATCATGTCTCTCACAAAGTGATATTGAACATATACCTGAAAACCCTTTTTATTGCTGTCCAATGCTCCGTCCCTGGTTTTGACATATACCTGCTCAAAACTCCCACTGCATGTGCAATGTTCGGTATAGTACAAACCATTGCATACATCAAACCACCAATTGCACTCACATATGGAACATGAGCCATGTCCTCCTCTTCTTCATGTGTCTTGGGACACCGATCCGTAGATAACTTTACACCAACAGGAATAGGAACCTTGACCAGTTTACATTCCTGCATATTAAACCTCTGCAATATTGTCTCGACATATTTTCTCTGATTTAACCAGAGTTTCCTGTTTTTTCGATCTCTTTTAATTTCCATGCCCAAAATGAAATTTGAAGCACCAAGATCTTTCATGTCGAATTTAGAGGACAACTGAGTTTTCACATCTTGGATAATCTCCTTGTTGTTTCCTATCAGCAACATGTCATCCACATACACGACCAAATAAATCAAATGATCACCAATTAATTTAGAATACAAATAGTGATCCTCTTTACTTCTTGTGAAGCCAAGTCCCAGCATATAAGTATCAAATTTTTTATACCACGTCCTTGGTGATTGTATTAAACCATACAGGGATTTTTTATCTTGCATACTAGCTCCTTCTTTCCTTTCACAGCATAACCTTCTGGTTGCTTCATAAAGATTTCTTCTTTTAGATCCCCATGCAGGAATGTTGTCTTCAAATCCATATGTTCTACTTCAAAATCAAATGCAACAACAATAGATAGAATAAATATTATAGAGGTTAACTTGGAAACAGGAGAAAAAATCTCACCAAAATCAATTCCCTCAACCTGGGAATAACCCTTTGCTACTAACCGATCTTTGTATTTCACCACTTTTCCTTCTTCATTCAACTTCTTTTTAAATACCCATTTATTTCCAGTGGGATTTCTTCCAGTTGGAAACTCCACTAGATACCAAGCCTCATTCTTATCCAAAGATGCCATTTCTTCTTCCATGGCCCTTTTCCAGAGATTTTCATCCTTTGAATCCACTGCCTCCCTGACAGTTCTAGGATTGTCATCAGTAATAGACAAAGCAAAATTTGAACGAAAATCACATAGACTATACCTTTCCGGTAGCCTTCTTTCTCAATCCAATCTCCTCAATACTGGAGTATGAGGATCTCCTTCTTTTGATTCATGTTCTTCTGTAGAGTCTACTTCATCATCCTTTAAATCAAACTCTATCTTTTCCGGTTCTTCCTTACTTGGTAAGACTTCCTGTTTAACAACATCCTTCATTTCTCTAAATACCACATCTCGGCTATTGTTACACATTATTTTCATCATCCTTATGACCGTTAATGATGTAAACCTATATGTTTCCTTCAGAGGGGTCAGTCGCCTGAGTTCCTGAAGAGAGAAGGGAGGAGAACTTTTCCTGAGAAAAGAAGTTGCATTTTCCCTTGTAAAAACCCTGTTAAAAAGGAAGTTCGCAGGTTGTTATATAGGCAGGGTGTGAGAATTCCTGATTCTCGCAGGTGGCACCATAGCTAGGGTGCGAGATGTTCGCAGGTTTCTCTATAGGCAGGGTGCGAGAATGCTTACACGTGGGAAAAATAAGCGTTTTCTCGAATCTTCTAGAGGGAGAAACTTCCATGGTGAGGTGGCATCTGAATGGTTTGGATCTTACTCGCTTTCATGATTTAGTGGGATCATCCTAACCTCCTCACCTTATCCTCTTCAACATATAAAATGAGAGGAGTTCTCATGGAGAAAGTTAGCTTTGGTTAGCTTTGGAGCTTTTGGGATTAGCTTGGATTAGAGTGCCTTTGAGATTT
>ML793203.1:659010-669675 GCA_009831015.1 Picea engelmannii | reverse complement strand
AGAAGATTCACTAGACGAACCGAGAACAGTCGCATATACTTCATTCATGATGCCGAGTAACGAGGTGTGTGCATCCACCTCCCCTGCATGGTATTGTTGAAATTCCTTATGCATAGCCAACTCATGTACATTTATTTGTTGCAGCTCTGAATATGACTAAATCAGTGCACGATTCTTATTTCCCAACTCATTCATAATATCTTCCATAAACACTTTCATTCCTTGTGAAGGTACCTATGCCAAATCTAGCTCATCATAAAGTGTTAACTAAGTCATTGAACTAGTTGAGGCATCAAAATTTGTCATATCTTGGCAAAAATCTTCAACCTCTGCTAGTGTGGTGGACTCAAGGGTAGGCTTGATCTACACACCCAACTCGATCACTAGGGTTTCTTTTGAATGTGCATCTGTGTGCACATAGTATTGCTTCTCAACCTGTTATTGTGGTTCCAACATGATGGCAGACATCATCTGTTGCTTGGCCTAGGTAGATGTGATCTGTCCATGGAGGCCGAACATCTCCATCATGGCCTCCTTGTGTGTTGCAATTTGGAGGGAGGCAAGTGACTGCTTCTTATCATTGATTTGTTCCTCCCATGCATGTATGTGGTCCTCAGTGGTACTCATTTCAGGGGCATTCTGCAGGTGAGTCCAAAGATGGAATCTAAAGTTGACCACCCCTGAGAATGCTTCCACCCGATCTTGTCCTTCTTGAAACAAAATTTCAGTGAAAACAATCTTGTCATTCAACTCCAATTGAGATAATGGTGGAGTTCTCTTCAACTTTTCCTAGAGCTCTATATTATGCGTTTGCATACCTTGATAAGTTTTATTGGCAGAGGGATGACATAAGTTTCACCAGAAAAACTGAGAACGCTGGCATACAATTCATTCATGGTGTTTCATAACGAGGTGTGTGCATCTAACTCCACTGGATGGCATTGTTGGACTTCCTTATGTGTATCCATCTGCTACACATTTATTTTCTACAACTCTGAATATGAATAACTTAGTGCGTGCTTACCAATGTTATTGGTGCTAATCCCACTTAAATGAAGAAGACAATTGCCAAAGATGGCCTGACCATTAAGCCATTTAGCAAGACTACAAAACAAAAAACTGACTACAAGTCGTAGAAGGAAATACATGACATGAAAAAGAAGAAGAATGTTTCCTTTTACAACCTATTGCAAGCACAAAGGACATTCCAAGGATGAATGTTGGAGACATTGCATCCAAATAAGTGCCAGATATCCATTGTACTGCAACAACACAAGGAGAATGATATATATGTACCCGACGTTGAAAGAAAGCATGTAATCGATAGAATTAATGCATCATAGTTGCGCAAAGTGCAAGAAACTATTCTCCATTAAGATCCAGATCAACGAGGAGCATGTGACCACAATATTTGATACTAGCATCCAGAAAGACCTCATCTCTCAACCAATAGTAAAGAAGCGTAATTCACCTACAATGATGGACCTTGAACCCTACTCCTTGGAATGGCTCCATAACAACAAGGATCTGTGCATCTCACAATGTTCACCATCTCAAATTTTTATTTAAAGTGGAGTTCATTGTTGTTCCATTGGGATGTGCAATGTGATTTTTGGAAATCCTTACCTGTGGGTTCATCATGCAAACTATTGATGATGCCTAAACCAATGGAAACTTATCAAGGATGGCCCAACTTACTCAGTGACAATATCATAAGAACCAAGACCCTTAGCACTTGTTTCAGTCATTGAAGCCAAGAGACTTAGCACTTGTTTCAGTCATTGAAGCCAGGAGACTAATCAAACCCTTAGTACAATCTGCCTTGCTAATTTTGTGACCAAGGAAAGAGTAGAGAATGGCACTCTCCAATCAACACTAGGACCTTAAGACCTCCTCATAAGCTAACCCAACGCAACATAAGTCAAAATGCCCCTGCACCAGTGATAAGGATGATGAATGAAGTATTGACATTGTATCTTGACTCTTTTGTGACTGTGTACCTAGACATATGCACCATTTATAAGGATCGTTTATAAGGATGATGAATGAAGTACTAACATTTTATTTTGACTCTTTTGTGATTGTGTACCTAAACATGTTAATAGGAAAATTGACCATTAAGTTTCAACACATTTGTGAGTACATTTTTGTGATTAAGATCAAAAAATTCTTAAAAGTTCATCTTGATTGATTCAACATCAACGGTTCGTTGACTCATTAGTGGTGGATTCAACATCAACAATTTGTGAGGAATACATCTATAATGATATGTCTCGTGAGAGAGAGTTAAGTTAGGTGACCACCGCTAGGACCTTAAGACCTCCTCACACACTAACCCAATGCAACATAAGTCAAAATGCCCCTGCACCAGTGATAAGGATGATGAATGAAGTACTAACATTGTATCTTGACTCTTTTGCGATTGTGTACCTAGACATATGCACCAAATATAAGGATCATTTATAAGGATGATGAATGAAGTACTAACATTGTATCTTGACTCTTTTGTGATTGTGTACCTAGACATGTTAATAGGAAAATTGACCATTAAGTTCCAATGTGTTTGTAAGTACATTTTTGTGATTAAGATCAAAAAATTCTTAAAAGTTCATCTTGATTGATTCAGCATCAATGGTTCGTTGATTCATTAGTGGTGGATTCAACATCAACAATTTGTGAGGAATACATCTATAATGATATGTCTCATGAGAGAGAGGTAAGTTATGTGACCAYCACTATTTAACCATCAAAAGAACATACAACTTAATTAATCACCACTTTATTTAATGCCTAAGATAAAAGTACTAACATCGCCCAAAGGGGTTGGATCCAATGGTGAGGAATGAGGAGTTTATCACCATTCACAAAGGTTCAATTCACATGAGCATCATTACAGCCCCTTGAGGTTGCCATGGCTACACCTAGGGTAGTTGTCAAATGTGTGGTTGCACACAGAGGGATTACATTAAATGATCTCCTGACCTGTGAACACCTAAGTGGATCAAAGCTCAACACCATGTCCTCCTTAATGTTAAAGATTATGCTATTATTAGCTTACTTTCAGTTTACTAGATAACAATAGCATAGATAGGATCACCGAGAGAAACATAATCACAAGAGTACACAACATTTATCCTGGGAAACCCTCATGAGAAGAAAACCCAACAAAACTTCCTTAATATAGATAGCCAAGAGAATGAACCAAACAACACAAAAATTCCTCTCCCAAGGATGCACCTCTCTCTCTTCCTTCTTCCAGCAACTGGTAACTGCAGCTTCCTTCAATACGTGTGCCCTAGATGAGTGAGCTGAGTGTGTGTCTAAATGAGGCACTGGCCTCTCTTATTTATACAATCTAGCAGGTGTGAACAAAAGTGTCTTTTCACTGGCAGGGCCAACTTCTCATTCTGCCTATTACAATTAGGGTTTGTCCAATGTGAAAAAGGGGATTTGGTCAATTACAATGCCTGACATGATCAATCCACAAAAGGGGATTGATCTAATCAATAATAAATATATTTTATCTTTATCCACAAAAGGGGATAAGAATATTATTTGCACTGACACAATATTTTAACACTTCCTCTTAACAAGAAGGATATTCTTTATCTTTTGACAGGTCATTGGATGTCAACATCAACTAGGCAACAACATCCACTGGATAACATCATCAACTGGGCAACATCATCAACTGGGTAACATCATAAACTGGATAACATCATCAACTGGGTAATATCATCAACTGGATAACAAGAGGCATCAATATAATCCACTTGGTCATTTGGCATCATGATCACTGACTGGCATATCTATAAATCATTGAAAGTTTTTTTCTCTTTATCTTCGCGCAGAAGATACTCTTTCTTTCTTTCATCTTCACGCAGAAGATACTTTTTTCTTATCTTCACACAGAAGATATTCTATGAGTTTTTCCATTCCTTTTATGTTCTCCCCTCTCTTGTAGTCATTTATCTCACCCATCCACTGGGGAGGACTACTACCATAGCTTCACTCCTAGTCATCCCACATGAACTAGAGAAGCTAAGATGTTAGCTTGGTCAAGACTAGACTCCCTTTCCATGATCCACGTAGGATCACGACATAAACCTCAAGAGCCAACTAGCCATTCCACATGGTCAAGGTTTGTGTTCCAGGCTACTCAATCCTTGGCCAGAGGAGAGTATTTGCCCACTACCCCTTGGAGAAACATCCACATTCCTCTCTATGAGGGTGGTCACACCCCTCTCTACGAGGGTATTCTAGCATGTCCCTAGAGTATCCAAAAATCAACACTTGGACAGAGGCTAACCTTTGCAAATTTCCCATTCCCCTTCTTTACGAAGGTCTCTTCCTTCTCTACGAAGGTCTCTTCTATTTTCCTTCTCTATGAAGGTCTACCCGTGGGATTGCTCTTTCCTTCTCTATGAAGGTATTTTCTCTTTCTCCTTCTCTACGAATATCTAGCTATGGGATCTGAAAAAATCTCTTCTGGTCCAAATTATTTCCATGGTATAATACCATGCTACCCATCTGCTGGGCACCATCCATCTATTGGATAACTTTCATCTTGATCAAAATATCTGGGCACCATCCATCTGCTTTCCTAACTACATCAAATCACGATCCTCCATTTCGAACTCGGAGACATGGTTCCCTCTTGCACCAAACTAATAGCTTCTAATCATCATCCTTGAAGTTCTTATTCTGTAATATCCTAGGTGCCTTCTTGAGTTCAAACATTTATTTTTGACTTCATACTGGATCAACTTGCACCCTCTGCATCTATAAGAACGGTACTGGAGCAACCTGTAGTTACTTGCATCTTATCAACTCTATTTGAGTAACCATCTTTTTCTTCATCTTGAATATTTTTGTTCTGCATCTTTAGGAGCCTCCTGCTCCTATATAAATACTAGATATTGTCTGGTCTTTACTGACTATCACCATATCATACGTCCTTCTCATGTTGTCTAAATTCTGCAAGCTACGACATAAGTTCTTTCTTCCAAGACCTATAAACTTACTTACAGTATGCTTTCTGAAATAGATATGTTATCTCTTTCTTCATCCTCTTCGTTGATACTTCCTTCATAAGTCTGCATAGATACGGAAGTAAAACGAGGTTAATTAACATTCTCACAAAAATATCTAACTTGTAATGATAAAGTATTAAAGTAAACAAGATACTAGAAATAAACATGAATACTTATCTTTTGTTTTTGTGTGGGGACGCTCCACGGACTCCACCATTTGCTATCTTTCTTTAGATCAACTATCTTCAACTTAAAGTACATAACCCTCAATTTCTGCTAAAGATTTCTTTGAGGGAGGAGATTCCTCTTCCTCTGCCACATGTGCTTGATACTTTCTTTTCCCTTTTCCTTGAGGACGGTCATAAGAAAAGTGTCCCAACTTTTGACAGTTGTAGCATCTGAACTTTGAAACATCTTTCTTCTTATCTGGAACTCTTACGGAGTTAGCTTCTTTATTGTTCTTCCTGAAGGAACTTCTTTTTCTCTTTTGAGCTGTAAGAGCTTCCTCTTCATCAACAATTAATCTCTTTTGTTGGTCTGCAAGTCTAGACTCTTCGTGTGTGTAATCTGCTAATAACTTATCAAACTTGGGTAACTTGCTTCTTGCACACACTCCTTGTACAAAAGGAATCCAAAATGTTGGAAACCCATTTAGGGTTGTGGTTACAAGCTCTTTGTCACTAATGAAATTTCGAATAGCTGCAAACTGATATTTGATCTGAGAAACTCTCATCGGATAGGATGTGACAGATTCTGAGTTTTCCATCTTCATATTATGAAGCTGATTTCTTAAGGAAAGATTTTGGCTAATGTCTTTGCTTTCATATAACCTGTTGAGTGCTTCATACATTTGCCTTGTTGTCTGTAGTTCGAAAATATGAGGGATCAAGTGATCCTTTACTGAATCTGACACAATTCTCTTTGCTTTCTTTTCATTCTTCTTATGCTTGGTCTTTTTCTCTTCATCTGGTTCTGGTACACCCACTGTAGCATGTTCTAGGAGATCTTTCTCATCTAGAATCATCTGCAACCTATGCTTCCAAGATCTGAAGTTTCTAGTTCCTTCCAGCCTGTCTTCTACCCTCATGCTCATAGCCATTATTTATTGTAGAAGAAACCTTAGCCCTTCGGGCTATAGAAATAATAGAAAAATCAAATTTCTTGGCTCTAAAAACTGAACTCACCAAAAGATGCGTTGGACTGAGGCAAGTAGCCTAGTGTGTTTAGATTTCAAAAAATCCAAATTTTACCCCTCCAAACTTGATCTACAGATTTCTGGACTGGTGCTTCTGGTTTTCTGTTACTTCTGGTACTCTGGTACTTCTGGTACTCTGGTTTTCTAGTACTTCTGGTACTTTGTGAAAACTAGGGTTTCACTTTCCGGGAGTTCTAGTCACTGAAAAAGTTGTGCTAAGGATGCCAAAATATTCCTTGAGGTAGGGCGCACCTTTCTAGATGGATTTGGAGTTGAAATTATTCTTCAATAAAAATCCCTAATTTGCATGTACGACAACCGTGACGTTTTTCTTTTTCCTGTGAAGATGCTCTCTTGAGCTTAGCTCTGATACCATGTTAAAGTTTCTGCTATTATTAGGTTACTTTCAATTTAATAGATAACAATAGCATAGATAGGATCACTGAGAGAAACACAATCACAAGAGTACACAACATTTATCCTGGAAAACCCTCATGGGGAAGAAAACCCAACAAAACTTCCTTAATATAGATAGACAATACAATGCCAAGACAATGAACCAAACAAAACAGAAATTCCTCTCCCAAGGATACGCCTCTCTCTCTCTTCCTTCTTCCGACAACTGGTAATGCAGCTTCCTTCAATACTTGTGCACTAGATGAGTGAGCTGAGTGTGTGTCTAAATGAGGCACTGGCCTCTCTTATTTATACAATCTGGCAGGTGTGAACATAAATGTCTTTTCATTGGCAGGGTCGACTTCTCATTATTCCTATTACAATTAGGGTTAGACCAATCCGCAAAAGGGGATTTGGTCAATTACAATGCCCAACATGATCAATCCACAAAAGGGGATTTATCTAATCAATAATAAATATATTTTATCTTTATCCACAAAAGGGGATAAGAATATTCTTTGCAAATACACAATATTTTAACAGTTAAGGCCAACCATTTTGAGACCCATAGAATGAAGAAACAAGGCCTCATACATGAGAGCCATCAAAACGACTACCTCGAAAGGGCCAACATACAAACCTGTAGTGTCCCCAAGGCCGAGCCCCGTTACAGATCATGTTGTATGCAAAGAATTGTAAATATGTTCTATAGGTTGGTGAGCCAAGTTTTGTATAAGTTGTAGGCTTATGAGTTTTGTTAGGCCAGGGAGCCTAAGTGTTGAAGGCTAGGAGCCTGTGATATACTTGTATGTATGCAGGTCAATTAATAAAATATACATACCGCCAGTGCAGACCGACCATGATGAAAGAGTGATGGGGGACTGAGCGTCCACAGATTGGGCAAGGAACTAGGGGCTGGAAGATGGGAAAGGGGCTGAGTGAGGAGCCTAGGGGATAAGCCTAGGGGGCTTAGGCCTGGAATAATATTTTATTATTATTATTCCTAAAAATCCATGTGCACGTTATTTTATCCTAAGTCCTTTTGAAGGACCCGTGATTCCCCAAGTGGTGGGAGGAAGGCGTACGGATGGAATGCATGCAGTTCCCAGGGTGACAAGTGTCAACACTGGTGCATGCAAATAAAACCGAGAAAGAAATCCGTGAAGGGGGTTCGTACTCCATTCGACTGGATTGCATGGGAGGGAAGAGTAGGAGCTAGTCTGCAAGAAGCCCGGGTATGTCTGTTACAGAGAGAAAACCTGTGTTTTGCGTGGAAGACCCATGTACAAACCTCTGTTAGGAGCCGTGTAGTCGGTGTCTGTTTCTGAGATAACCTGTGAGAGTAATTCCCAGCTCGCGAGAAGCCTGTGAGGATTTCGGGAAGGAATCTTGTAGTTCGGGAAAGCCGAGTTAGCCTGTGTGTGAAGTCCCTGTTCCGAAATGATTGCTGTGAGATCATCTAGTGACTGTTGAACCGATTTGGGGAAACCTGTGTCTGTGTTTCCGGTGGATTTCTGTGACCATGCAGTGCTGGACTACGTGAGGCTTGTTGGCCTGTGAGCGACTCCTCCAGGTGAGAGAGTGCGCAGAGGGAGAAGAGGACTCCTGGAAGAAATCCCTGTAGCTTCCATAGAGCCCAGAGAATTCCGGTCCGGTCTGTTCCTGTAACCCAAGGTAAGGGAGACTGGCAACCGAAGGACTGTCTAGGTGACAGAGAAGGTGCACTCCCCTGGGGTGGAACAGGCATGTGGGGAATGAGGGTTGGTGTGCAGTGAGCGTGGGAGATTCCTGGGAGAGCTTCTTCCTAGTGAATGTGTATGTGCTATCTTCCTTGTAACCTTAGCCTGAGTCTAGATTCCTTGTCTTGGGGTGGAGCTCGGTCCCAGCTCGGGGGTGACCTACTGTTGAGCTGATGAACAGTGTGGTCTAAGGCTGGGAGGTTTGTGGAAGGCCTGCACTTGGTTGGTGTTTTCTACAACAGATAAAAGATAAGTAGTCTGAGTTATGTTTATCAAATTTGACATGACTGTGTTGTTTTGTATCATGTTTTCTGCTGTGTGAATGAATTAATGATAAATGCTATGGAATGATTAATTATAGCAGTATCCATATATTTTACTCTTTGTTTGAGTGTGATTAATTATGTTAAAAGAATTTGCTTACAATTTCAGTACGAATTATGTAATCATTCATGTATAAAGGTAAACTAAGAGTGATTGGAAACCTTGGTAGTGAAAGGGTTCACTACAAATTGGTATCAGAGCAATTGGTACACTACAAATTGGTATCATAGCAATTGGTACACTACAATTTGGTATCATATCAATTGGTACACTAAAATTTGGTATCAGAGCCAAGGTTTCGACACTGAGCCTAGATGGGCCAGTGGAGCGGTCTTTGGACTGAAAATGTGAGGAGAAATTGGGCCTGGAATGGCCAATTTCGGACGTTGGTTTGTTCCAGTGTGTCAAGTAGTTGCTTGACCACGTTTATAAGCTCAGGAGGTTTAGCGATGCTGTGAAGTTGCAACTGGTATGGTCTACGACCACAGGCAGACAGGTTTCTACACTGATGGTGTGAGAACCGTCGGATCTGTTCGGGAGGGAAGGCAAACCCTTGTAACCGTCAGATCTGGAGAACGTGCACAAGATTCAAAACTTTCGAATGCTGCATAGGAGTTTAACTCGAGAGGATCGTGAGTCATACGATCCCTGTGGCTTACCCGTCAACCGTTCGAGTTGATAGAAGTTGCACAGGACTTAAGTCCTCATGGGTAGAGGAGAAGTCCCGAAGAAGCGTCGGGATATTAGAACTCAAGAGAATCGAGACCTGGTGATTCTCGAAAACCTGAGGAGGGATCATAGCCGTAAATCTCGGGAGGACACATGTCATAATCCTGGAGAGAGTCGGAACTCGGAGAATCGGAGTTCTCGAGCACATAGAAATCTTGTCACACGAAATCGCGATTCGCGAATTCGCGACAAGATCCGGACCGTTTATATTATTGGACACGTGGCAGAGATCTGCGCCATCAGGGAAAGTCCCAACAAGGAGTAAATCCATCGGTGATTGAGGTTCATCAGGAAAGTCCCGATAGAAAGGTCATTCATCGGAAATCAGGATTTGAGAAATCAGGAATCGGGAAATCGGAGATTCCGGAGGCAAAGGTTTCGTGCATGGGAAAATTGCGATACTCGGTTTCCCGATAAGGCTTAGGTGCGTGGGGCCACACCGACTGTCAAGAGGACAGGTGGAAAAATTATTGCAACAGGAGAAAGGATTGTTGACAAGTCAACGACTGGGACCCATCGGAGATCCCAGGAGCGTATGAGCTTGATATTGAAATCGCCGAAACCCCGATGAGTGGTTGATTAAGGTCATATAGTGTGGTCGTATGGTGAGGTTATAGCCCGGAGGGCTAGCACGGATGCAGCCCATCGAAAATTGGGAAATCAAGGATTCCCCTGTCAAGCGTTTTGGGCGCATTCATATTTGCGAAACCCCGAACCCTGATAAGGGATAAGGCCTGGGTCGCGAGACAACGGTCACATCGGCTAGGGATTATCTTGAAGGGATAAGGCATATCGGAGATTGGGAATCTGAGAGGATAGTAAACTTTGACATCAGGAGTTGCGAAACTCTGAAACTGGAAGTTCCGAAATAACTGAATTAAAGTTCGGACACCCGAAAAACACAGAGCCATACGGAACTCAGAAAACTTGTGAAGCTGAAATAAATTTCATTCTTGTTCGTATTAATTATGAATAGTGTGGGATATTCATGAAGTTTAATGGCCTAACAATTTGAATTGGATTGCACAGTGTGTGTTCCGAATACAACAGAGGCCAAAACTCCAGACAATCAACGCCAAGTATGGAGTGGGGAAGAATGCCAATTATCCTTGAAATGGAAGATGAACAAGAAGGAAAGGATGTTAACCAAGGAGTCAAGGGATCGCACTCTAATGGGCATGGAAAAGAGATGGATAAGGAAGGACATATGATGAAAATCATTGAAGAGTTACAAAGAGAGGCTAAGGAA
>ML793203.1:628530-651280 GCA_009831015.1 Picea engelmannii | reverse complement strand
GAAGTCTCTTTCCCCCTTCGATACCCTGTTCTTAGGAACCTTTTCGCCTGATTGAAGCTATTGACTCCATTCACCCAATATTGGCATGTGGTCTACTGTTCTTCCTACCTTACAAGAAAGCGGGATCCCTAGTTGGAGCCTATGTTGGAGCCGCCTTTGTTTTTCTAGCCCGTTACAAATTTCATTCTTAATGCTCAAAATGGAAACATGGTTTTTGTATTTTACCTCTGTGGCTTCAAAGTCTCTAAAGCTTTATCACGCGAGCAACGATGATTACTGTATTCTCGAGGCGAGCCCTATGTTTCCTTTTCTTTTTTATACCTCGAGATCTCATAGGTCAGATGCTATAAATCACATAGTTCACACGTCCCGAGCTACGAAACAGCGAAATCATTTTAATTTTTCACCCAGGGCAGTAACGAGAGTAAATTTTTCCCTAAATCATGATTAAATGTCACCGGGTTTTCGCACCTCGGCGTTCACCAAACCCAAAGTTTATTGTCGTAGCCCCGATAGCTGAGAACACGAAGTCCTTATTTTAGTAACCCGTGTCAAGGTTAAAAGTAAAAGCTAAACCATGGTAACGTTCTATCGGAAATTCGCCACTCGACGTTTTCTTTTTTTAAAGTTATGTTGTCTAAACCCCGACTCGCGAAATCACGATAAGGGTATGATCATAATTAATTAATCACATAATCCGAGTTTATCTTCCCTTTTAATTAAGTCATATCATAGCGATCTTGCGGTTTCACATCTCGGCATGCAAACTTCCCGGAAGCTTACCTTCGAAGCTCCGAGTCGCGATACGGCGAATATAAATAATCACGAAATTAATTAAGCTCCTAATCATGATTACGTTTTTTATTAATCAAAATCAATCATCGCAATTTCGGGGGTTAGAGGTTCAAAAGGTTAAAAAAAACTTCCCGATACAATGAGTGGCAAAATATTAATTAACATTTGTAAAACCAGATTAATTAAGCTAAATCAATACATATCCCGTGTTTCGATGCTTGCACGATTTACGAGGTAACCTTATTCTTTCCACACGCCAACTGAAATTTCAAACCACCAAAATTTATGACATTAATGGGGAAATAGGGAAAATCGATGAATAAAGATCGGATTTTTATGGCTAAATTTATTTCTAAACACAATTTGACAGACCTGTTCTGAAAGGTATCGAGTTTTCGAATATATATAAGAGTTGTTATGCATTATAACAAATTCATTTCTACATTACGCAGAGCACATTATCTCTGAGCAAGATAACTTCTGTATGTATATGTATTTCTATCGCAGAAGAGCTAAAGCACAATCTCCAGCCATGGCTCCACGAAAAGAATCCAAAGCCAGTGTTGAGGTTTCGGGACAAGGCTCAGACCACATTGTTGATACTTCACCTCGAAGTGTCGACTCTGTCCCAAATTGGTCCTTCGTTTCCGATGTTCTGCAGGCTGAATTGGTGGATTATTCCGATGATTCCAGTGACAATGAAAAAGATGATATAACCACCAAGTATAATATCATCATCCAATCCGAAATGCACAAAGTAGCAGCCAGACTGCGACTACTGCCGTATTATGATATGATCTGATGAGCATTGGACCATGTGGACATACCAACCAGAACCATCATGAATGAGCAGAAGGTAACCATCGGGACTTTCAGGCCTGAACATCTGCAAGCTATGTATAAGTTGCCCACATCGTCTGACTTTACATATGGCGCCGAATTCTTAGACGAATTCAAACAGACGGAATGTGTGCAGTATGATAAAACCATGTCTAGCTTAATAAAGGATTGGGTTTTGCGCACTGCGAAGTTCAGGGCAGACAGTGATGGTGTATATTCAATAGCTTCTTTAGAACCGCAGTACAAGTATGTAGCCATGATGACATGCAGGTTATATGGGAGAGAGGACACCTCACATTTCTTTCTTCCATGGGTACCTCTAATGTTTCAAGTTGCTGAAGGTTGTTCTTTCGACTGGGTGAAGATGTTGTCCGACAACCTGACTAGTCGGGTCACAGAGTATCGGGCGCAGAAAGAAAGCCGAAAAATTGCTTCATTTTTTATGTCTGCATACATTATGGACATCGTTTGTTTTTTGACACCATTTCCCTTAATGAGCTGGAGTTGGAATCCAGCAGAAGACAAGCCCATACACGTCTATCATTCAAAATTATGGGAAAACAAAGTGGCAAATTTCGTATACGAAATCTTCAACTGGGTGATGGTGCCTTTGCATGTCACTATTTTCGGTCACCTGCCACCCAGGATCTCGGACAGTATAGTAACAAATCTGAGCAGCATAGCAAACTGGTATGTAGAAGTCGAATTTTCATACCTCATAGTTTTCGGGGCTTCTATTCCCCCGCATGCATTGCCATTGTTCATTCCCGACAAGCTGGCTTGTTGTGAGGTTGCCAGACAAACAGTAATCGGTGGTATAAGTAAGGAGATTAAGGGATACTCAAAGAAGGTATGGCCACCTTTTCCTGTTCATTTAAATTCATATTCTTTATTAGATTTTGGGCATGCCAAAGATGAGGCAACAGCCCTGGAAGACCTAAATTTGGTCCTCATTGAATAAAAGAAGCACGATCCGCAAAGGGTCGTGAGCAATCATTTGGCCAGTTGCAGGCTCAAGAGATTTGAGCACGAGAATTCACCCTCGGATGACATTTTCCGAGGTGCAAGGTCCTATACCGAGATTCTAGCTCGGATACAAACCTTGGCACCCGAGGAAAGAGTCGATGTTCTGAATTTCCAGGAACATCGATGCAGTTGTCTTCCCGCAATGTTGCGGGGTGAGAGTCTGAGTACGACTGAGGCGAAACAAAGAGATGCCGAAGGCTCTAAGGACGCGACTCCTGATCAAGACAAACACTAGGACGAGGGAGAGCAAACTAAGAGTCCGAAAAAAGAGATAAAGACTCCCGACCCGCCGAAGAAGCAGAGTCTGGTTACTACTCTGGGAAAATCAGTGAAGCAGATCGGAGAACCTATCACATCAGTTACTCCCTTGCAGTCGAATCAGGGAAATATTGATGCAGGATGGATCTTCAATGAAGAGTTGAGGCCTATAAGGGTAGAATAACTCCCTTCGAATGAGTTTTTAAATATGAGACAACATGTGTACCAGGCGCAGAATATAATGTATCTATGGATATGCAATCATCAACGCTATCATCAATCTAATCTAGAAGGCCTTCTTCTTGGGAAATAGAAAGAGAAAATCTCTCATCCACAACTGCAAATACTCGCTTTTATCCTTACTTTCTCTTTTAATCAGATCTTCACTAGACTCATCACACGAGAAAGACTCTATCATCTATTGGATGTAGAATGCATACTTCTTACAACAGTGACCCAAAATAAGATGAGACATGTAACTCTTCTCGTAATATGCATTGAAAGCATCGTGAAAATACTTCAAAGAATGGATACTAGCCGCAGGGAGAGATTTACACCATTCATGAGCATCTCCCTCCAAAGAAAATTCGAACATCTTGATCAAGACATCCTCATGAACAAATTCATGCTCAAGCATGCATCTATGAAAATTGAATAAGTGCTTACCAGGATCATCATGCTCGCTTCCTATGAATCTCGAAAGATAATCATCCCATTCATTTCTATCCGACACTGGATGTGGATAACCAGCTATGGATGAGAAATTGAAAGGGGAAAATATCAGAACCAAGATATCCGAGAGATGTGGCTCCCCCTTTTCTCCTTCATGGTTCTCCCTAGGGTCAGATTCACAATCATAAAAAATAGGAACCATGGAGAAACTCTACCCTCCATAATCTTCATCAGGATATCCATCAACAATCGTTTGTTCTTGGTCAGTATCTGACATCACTTCTTCATCATAAGCAGGGCTACCAATAACATTTGTTTCCAGGACTAGAATATCCTCTGTATTTTCTTCGTAAGAGCGACGAGCAAAAATTGCCTTAAATTCCTCTATTCTTGCTGAAATTGATCGTATCAGCTCCATCAAATCCTCTAAGGGATGTCCCTCATCCTCACAGCTTTCGCAAGAAAAGACTGTGTCCCAAACGCCATCTCTATACTCCTCACAATAGTTATGACAGATTAACTCAGAGGAATAATACCTTTGATAGTGAGCATTGAAAGCTGCATGAAACTGTTCCAGGGAGGAGATGCTAGCAGGGAGAAAGGAGTGATACCACTCACGAGCATCTCTCACTAATGAGTACACGAACATCTTCAATAATACATCCTCATTATGTATCTCCCACTGATGCATGAGTTCATGAAACTCACGGAGATGCTTGACAAGGTTGTCATATTTATGTTCTCTAAATATGGGAAAAGAATCACCCCACTCATCAATAGTAGGAACAACATTTGGAAAACCAAGAACAACATAGAAATTGAAAGGAGCAAACCTTCGAGCCAAAATGGCTTCCATATGAAAATATGACTTCTTAAAACTGTGGAGTTGCCACTAGATTCTTTAAACATGGAGTTGCCAGGTGAATGATATGCAGTTTGAAAGTGTTTGGTCTTTGTTCACCATCAAAGACCAGATCTGATCGTTGTTGTTCTCCCAGGGAAATTTTCAATCCGGGACAACGGCTAAAATGCTTCTCGAGAAAGCTTTCCTTTCTTGATAATCTTATCTGGGTTAGCTTCAGGTGTAGCCAAAGGCAGTTGTGGAGTAGACCTCATGTGTCTACCTTTCAGAGCCATGACTGAAATAGTGGAGTTGCCAGGTGCAAGATGCAATCTTCAAGTCACTGATATCTAATTCACCTTCAGAATCAAATTTTCTTTGTCGTTCTTACCCAGGGAAATGTATTCAATTCATTCCTCGAAAATGATGCCATGATTGTTAGCACTGAGAGTCACCCTCAGATTGTGGGAGGATAAGACCAATTCCCATCAAAGTTTTTGTTGGATGTTGGTCTTATATGAGTGGAGGTCAATGGACAAAACTCAATATATGAATGATGTTCAACACAAAACTAGACAAGAAATGCACAGGGAAGTGAGGGCCACATTAAATTCAGTCAGTGAGTTGAGATTAAGTGTGAGAAGAGGGAAGACTTAGTAAGGAAGGTGAAAAAGACTGCTATGGGCATCCATCTTTCAAGTAGCTTGGAGAAGAAAAAGTCAGACTCGAGATCACTATTGAGTTCAAGCTTCAATCACTGAAATATGTCCAAACAACACAGTCACAACAACACAATGATCAAACCTACATCACCATGCAGCTACAACAACTCAATTGGATCCTCCATGCCTGAGCTATTCAGTGTAAGAGGGAAAAAGATAAAAAGGGAGTTGACTAAAATTGGTCACGATACGACTATAATCAAACCTACATTACAACAACATAACAACCCTCGACTGGATCGTCCATGCTTGAGTGTTTTAGCATAGTTTTTATAGAGAGATGAAAAGAAGATGACTTCTTTCAACATGAAAGTCTCAAATTTGATACATAACCAGAGAACAGTTCTGGCATCAAAACATTACAAAATAGGGAGCTCTTCTCAACCAGTTGATGACCTTAACAAAATATCAAAACTACTTATTTATACTCAGAACAATTCTCCACTATCAGGAGTGTGATTTGATCACTACATTCAAAGCATTGCATCTACAATTTCTTTTTTCAGACTGAACGTGCACCCCTCTGTCAGATGCGAGTTCAGATCAACATGAGTTTTGCAAGAAAATATTCCCACAGGGGTACCATGCAGAGTATCAGAGAAGATCCGAGAAAATCCTTCTGACCCAGTTCTGCATTTGGCTAGATGATTGTTTTGAGCCCTATAGCAGTAGAATCCATTGGTGGGATCCTTTGGGATGCATCCAGTGTCCCAAGAGGTGCGCCAACCCCCCAGGGGTCCAGATCCAGTGCCTCAGAGACCATATCTGAGATCCGACACTCATCTATTTCAGTCTAGAGGCCAGGCCGCTTCTACTGGAGCAGTTTCCAGTGCATTCCGACGGTCTATCCTTTCGGACGAGTTTTCCAACTGGTAGTGATTATTGTACTTCTCTAGAATCACATATTTTTGTCAATCTATCCATGCATGCATCAGATCTTCTATCATCTTATGATCACGGGTATTTTTATGCTACTTGCTTGTATTCTAGTGATGATACATGGGATCTAGCTGATGTTTATATTCTATATTTCCAGTAGGCTATTGTATTTCCATGCTTGAGTCATATAATTCATGATATTAGGAAGTTGATGTTCTTTACTTCTGCATGCGTTCTTTATATGTTGTTTAAACCATAAATGTGCAACACGCACATGAAATAAACAACATGCACATGCAATAAACCACATGCACATGCAATAACCATCAAGATCTCAAACATACAACCGAAACACATCCAGAAACCCCAAGTGTATCAGATATGCAAGACAGAACAACAAATCAGTAGCAAATATCTTGATCAGAGGGATTAGGGATATTTCAATGGTATCAAAGCTTTAGTCCCGCCATCTTGTGACTAAATTCGATGAGTTCAGGGGGTGACCTAGAAGGCAGAGAGGCTGTGGGGAGACATATATGAGCAACCAGAGGGCAGTGGTAAGGCTCCCATGGGACCATAGGAAACCTTCATGCAGGTTATCAGTGATATGTTAGCTAGTCAGCAGACCATGTCACAGTCCTTGGCTCAGGTGGTTGATAGATTGGCTATGGTGGGCATCCCGGGCACACAAGCCCCAGATGCAGCACAAGGGAACTCAGGGGTAGGAAGTAGACCCCAGACACGTAGTCTCACATATACATCTTTGAGTAGGATTCCCAAACCATGGTTCCCTAGTTTTCAGAGGGCACCACTAGCAACAACACAACAACCGTTAGCACAGAGGTTTCCCACTCAGGAGGAAGACATTGCAGATATTTATGATAACCTCTCCCGATACTTTTATCATTGACAATAGCACAGGGGGAGATAGACAGTGGAAGGGGACATGGAGAATTGGTAGGCTGAGACCACCTGACAGGAGTGTCTTGATTGCATACGACATGATAGAGGTGGATCATTAGGGGAAGACAGTTGAGGCCCTGGACGTGATGGAGAGTATCCTAGGCCATGGGACAGAGGATATCTCAAAGGTTGATACATATTCATACTCTCATTGGGATGAGGGTGGAGGGATTTTGACAATTACTAGTAGAGAACATCAACAATTAGTGGGGATTGGAAGTGATGAACTTCCAAATTTGACATGGGATCTGGGAGTCCATTGGGTCAAAAGTTTGTTTCATCTTATGATAATACAGGAGTAGATGGTCCAGTATGGATACTTTGAGTAGACAACCATGATCAAAGTAGAGAAGCATCAACATGATGGTCCTTGTCAGAGACTAGAATGGGACCCGGGGATTATAGGGCTAGGCATTTCATTGATTGATGGAGACAAGCAGACTTTTGCAGGGGGAAGTCACTTTGATTTTCCCTTGAGTTTCAGTATTGGGGAGCACACGTCACTGGTTGGTGATTCGTTGAGGTATTGTAGTGCCTCATTATGGCAGCAACATGTCCAGTCAATGGAAGTCGTGTTGGGTTTGGTATGGTTTGGTAGGACAAACTCATTTCGGGTGGAGGCCATGTGTTATTTTTGAGAGACTCATGGTATTGATATGTTACAAAACTATACTTCGTAAGGCATTTTAGTTCACATATTGATATGAGATCCAGGGATTGGAGTGCTTGGTAGTTCAGTGTTTGATGGAGTCGAGTTTCGAGTAGAGTGGTTGCTTGGGGAGTTGATTGAGATTCTTTCGCCATTGATCATTCTACTCATCAGGAGCATTTAGGTGTGATGCATGGTGAGCACTTGGAGAGGCCTAATATTTAGGGGAGTCTACCTTATGTCACACAGGTGGATATGGGACCCCGGTATCATATGTAGTTAGAATGATGTTGCTTGAGGACAAGTAATCTCGGGAAGGGAGGACTGTGATGTCCCGTTCCCAAGAGTAGGCCAGCAGGGAGTGACTTAGTAGCCTATGTGTTCCCATAGACTATAGTCAGGCACAAACATGGAACAAAATGGAGAAATAAGGGTGATTTGGTGGCTAAACGATGAATTAATCCAAAAATCATAGGAAAAGTCACTTAATCCTAAGTCAATGAAGAATTAGAATGAAAAGGTGCTAAAGGGGGGATTAATTAATTAATTATTCACCTTAGGAGGAAAAGCGCCTAGCTTAAGTGAGGTCAATGGTGAATTAGATTAGGAAGAGTATAAAGGGATAAATTGGACCTAATTCCTCATTATGGATAGTTATGATTTGATGTTGAGAGTTCCCAGAGGAGGAAGAAAGTCGACCTTACTGTTTTTTGGATTTCTAGAGGAAACCACCACCATTGATCGGTTTCAATGTTGAGAGACACACCCTAGCCCATTAGAGATACCATCCAAGTATTTCACCGTACTTTTCAGGAGTATCCATTGTAGAGTGTGCAACTCAGCCAATGAGGGTGCAAGTCAGTTTAAGGGTTTGGAGAGATGCACGAGGTCCGAATCCAGATTGTAGTTTCCTTCCGACCCATTTGAGATCCAACCAGGGCACTTCTATTGAGCCATATATCATTAGATTTTGATGGTGGAATCTTGTAGATCACCTCATCCATCCATTTAGGGTGCAACTCTTCCAGACAGACATTTGGGGTTGAATGTAGAATATCAAAGAAGATCCGGGAAAATCCTTCTGACCCAGTTCCTCATTTGGCAAGATGATCGTTTTGATCCCTATAGAAGTAGATTTCATTGGTAGTATCCTTTGGGGTGCATCCAGTGTCCCAGGAGGTGTGCCAACCCCCCAAGGGTCCAGATCTAGTGCCTAGAGACTAGATCTGATATCCGACACTCATCCACTTCAGTCTAGAGACCAGGCCACTTCTACTGGAGAAGTTTCCAGTGCATTCCGATGATCTATCCTTCAGGATGAGTTTTCTAGCTGGTAGCGGTTACCGTACTTCTCCAGAATCGCATATTTTTGCTGATCTATCCATGCATGAATCAAATCTGCTATCATCTTCTGATCATGGGTATTTTTATGCTACTTTATTGTATTCCAGTGATGATCCATGGGATCTAGCTGACGTTTATATTCTATATTTCCAGTAGGCTATTGTATTTCCATGCTAGAGCTGTATAATACATGATATTGGGTAGTTGATGTTCTTTACTTCTACATGCATCCTTTATATGTTTTTTAAACCATAAATGTGCAACATGCACATGAAATAACCAACATGCACATGCAATAACCCACATGCACATGCAATAACCCACATGCACCTGCAATAACCATCAGGATCTCAAACATACAACTAAAACGCATCCATAAACCCCTAGTGTATCAGATTTGCAAGAGAGAACAATAGATCAATAGAAAATATCTTGATCAACGGGATCAGGGATATTTCATTTGAGTGTTTCTCCTTCTTTTTCTATAACACTAGCAGTGTCATCATAAATGGCCTCGACTATCTTTGGTTCATCTTCAATCTGTTTTCCCTTGCCAGAAGCCTCGAATATAATTGTCTTCCTAGCCACCTTCTTTTTGGGAGACATGTGTGTACTTGTAGAATGACATACATAGAGAATATGAGAGAAAAGACTATAACTAATGTATGCATTTGGAAAGAGTATAATTAAGTCTTTTAAAGTTCATACTTGAGGAATTACTGGCACTAATGTTGGGTGAAGAGTCATCATATGAGGATGATAAGACAATGGTAGGCATGGTGAACAATCTGGTGAAGATTGGGGAAGAAAATGACTCTAAATGTGTTTGAAAGGTAAAATCAGACGGTTTGATGTTAAATCCTCCAATGTAAATCAGAGGAGTTGTTCAAGTGGTCTGTAGACTATTGGGGGAGTTGGTGTAAGTGATGCAATGACCATCGACACAGTTGGAATTAAGTACTCCAATGACCATCGATCTAGTTACTGATAAGTTTTCTGGGTTAAAGTAAATTGGTGAAGTTGATATCAACTCCTATGATGTGAATCAGAGGAGTCGTTAGCAAATGTTTCGATGCACATTGTTGAGGTTAACTTGAAGGTATCTGATATAACATCAGAGAATTTTCGGGTAGCTCCTATGATCGCATTGGAGGAGTTGAGGACAAAGGGTCTGGTAAGTTTACACCAACAGAGGAGTTTGGGTTGATTTTATTGTTGTTTTGCATCAATGGGTCAAAATTGGGGGGAATTTTCCAGGCTAACAATGAGTGAGGGTATCACTAATAGAAATAGCAGGTCTATACTATGGAAAAGAACAAGGGAACAATTTTTCTTGGGAAGGGTTTCATTAAAACTTAAAAAAAACTTGAGAGAGGGGAAACGTAGGGTTGTGGTGGTTCGGGATTCCAAGAGGATAACCGAAAAGTTCATGGAGAGAGACAGGGATTCTAGGGATAACAACGGATAGATAAAAAAAATGGAAATAACCCTAAGTAGAAACCCTAACCTTAAATTACAGATAGTGGATCGAAGGCTTACTTGGTTGCTAGATGCCATGTGGACAGTCGTGATCGATTGAGGGTGTGTCAATTTTGACTCAGTGCATTATTGCTTTGGGGCTATCTAGCTTCTTCTCGGTGCTCGGTGGGATAGTGAAAATAAGGGGAAGAGATGTATTTACAAGTTGGGGGGGATCACTATAGTTTTGATGACTTATAAAGTTAGTAAGGACAATATTAATTGAATATGACAAATGTGTTGATGATTTAAAAATCTAGTTGACCATAACAAACTAATAATATTAATTATAATAATTGAAATGTATAATATGATATCAATGATGGTAGATGTAATAATGATTTAAAAATATAGTGGTAATTTATTTATATATATTAATTATAATAATAAAAAAATAACAAAATAATAATATTAATTATAATAATTGAAATGTATAATATGATATTAATTATGGTAGATGTAATAATGATTTAAAAATATAGTGGTAATTTATTTATATATTAATTGTAATTATAAAAAATTATTTAGATGAAAAATGTGCCATTTAAAAATATAATTGTTGATGGTAGGTGTAGTGATTACTTGTGATTCTTTAGAATTTTGTTTATGTGCTCAAAAAGCGTTAAGACAAGCTTTCCAAGATCACCATAGTTTTGTTGAGTTAAGAGGTTAGGAAGGTTGATAGTGTGACAAATATTTTGAAAATGAGATCTAACATTGTTATAGGTTGGACACTTTAAGAGAGTGTTTTTTATCTCCAACTTCTTAGTGTCACAAAGGTGACACACTCTTTCATCCCATGGCATTTTAGGAATTTATCAACACCCAGTTTCAATATGGAGCTCGTGAGAATTTGTTCTTATCTTAGAAATTCTTATTTTTTTATTTACACTCGTCAAAACAGATGGATAATTTTGATCTTCTAGATTAGGGTTGATTACATCCTTATAATACCTTAACTTTATTTTTTCCTCTAACTCTTTATCACACCACATTTTCTCCTTAAATTTTGATTTGATGATATTTTTAATACTATCTTTATTCTACAAAATATAATTACCAGAAAGTGAGGTCGACCCAACCAAAAAAGTCACTAGATAGATTAATATAAATGGAGGACGTTTCATCTCATTTTTACACCTGGTTAGTGCACAAGTCTTGTGGAGAGTTGCAGTTGCAGCTGCAACAGAATAAGGGCGCATGGTCATCTCTTGGTCTTGGTCTCTCTCTTGGTGATTTTCTTGGTGATATTCTTGGTGATTTTCTTGGTGATGTTCTTGGTGATATTCTTGCTAAGTATGGTGCAAGTTTGAGAGAGAGAGAGTAGTGCAACTACAACTACTGCAATTATGTATATTGCTTGTTTTGTGAATATGGAGACTCTCTCTCTCTCTCTCTCTCTCTCTCTCTCTCTCTCTCTCTTGTGTGCTACCCTTGAAGAAGGAGCCCTCTACTTTTCTTGAGTTGTTGTTGTAGTTAGCAACTAGGGTTTATCTATTGGTTCTGGAGTAGGCTTGCTGGAATTATTCTAAGTAAAGGTTAGTGTGCTTGGGGGTGGCATATGTGAATGTCTATGGTTGGGTGACAATGATGTAACAATTTCTATGGTTAAACGAGCATACCAAAATTTCAACATATTGTTCTGCATAACTTACATGTATTAAAGGATTATACCTGAGTATTGTGGATGCATTAATTACTAGTCTTGATAACATATATACAACCTTGTTATGAATACCCTTGTACTTAATTACCAGATGAAACTGTTGTAGAAAACCTATCCATCCGAAGTGTTGTGACTGTTGTAGCTTGGTCTGTGACTACAAATACTGTAATGGTTGATGATCAGTATGAATTATTGTCTCATTTCCCATTAAGTAATGCTTCCATTTATTTACACTTTGTACCATTGCATACAATTCCTTATCACATGTAGGATAGTTAATCACAACTTGAGTGAAATTCTCGTAATGATAACATATAGGTTTACCTTGTTGCATCAAGATTGCGCCCATGGCATATCCGCTTGCATTGGTTTGAATCTCAAATGGCTGTTGTAGATCTAACAGAGCCAAAACTGGTGCAGTGCTTATATTTTCCTTAAATGTCTTGAAGGCTTTCAGTTGGTCACCTCCCCATTAAAAGACTTTTTTAACACTTGTTAATTCATGTAGAGGTGTTGCTATGTATGAGAAATTAGCAATGAATTTCCTCCAGTACTGTATTTCTCCTAAGAATCTCCTGAATTCGGTGGCAGTAGTTGGCTTGGGCCATTTCACAATGACTTCTAATTTTGTAGGATCTATTTTTAAATGACCATTCCCTACAATGTAACCCAAATATACCTGAAAAGTTTTTCCAAATTCACACTTAGATAACTTGATGTACAACTTCTCCTTCTTCAAGAGTTCAAAGACTGTCTTGACATGATTTATATGATCTTCCCATCTTCTACTAAATATCAATATGTCATCTAAATAGACAATAAAAAAATAATCTATATATTGTCTGAACACATCATTCATCACTCTCATAAAAGTTGTTGGTGAGTTACATAACCCAAATGGCATAACCAACCATTCGAACAAGCCTTGCTTGGTATTAAAATCAGTTTTCCATATGTCACCTTCCGCAATTGTAATATGATGGTAACCCCTTCTCAAGTACAACTTAGTGAAATAGACAACATTCTTTAATTGATATAATAGATAATGTTTTATGAGAATAGGATAACAGTTATTTACCGTAATCTTGTTCAAGGCTTGAAAATCAATACACCTCCTCCACATGCCATATTTCTTTGGAATTAATACAATAGGAGAACCACACAGAGAGGAGGTTCGTCTAATGATCCCTTTATCGAGTAGCTCTTGAACTTGATTCTTGATTTCTGCATTCTCCTTTACTAATAACTTGTACATTCCAATGTTTGGAAGAGGAGTGTCCCGTTGCAAATATATTTCATGTTCAAACTCTCTTTTAGGAGGCAACCCTGTAGGTTCTTGAAACAACTCATCATAATTAGATATGATTTTGATCAATTCATATTTATGATATGGATCAAAACCTTCTAAAGAATATATTATATGTTCTTCTTTCTGTTTCATTATCATGAGAACAAAATATTTACTTGCACTCATGAGTCTCTTTGTTTTCTCTGTTCTCACTAAAGAAACATTAGTTTTGATGCGATGAGCTCTGACAATATATTCAACCCCATCATTGAGAATATAATATTTATTTTCTTCTCGATAGAACACAACCTTCCTGTCAAATAGATATGGACTTCCCAAGATAATTCCGCAAATGTCAAGAGGCAAAACATCTAACTCGGCATCATCAAAGAACTTAGATGTAATTGAAAACTTGATTTTACGCTATTTTGTTACCTAGAACTTATCATCGTCACACACCCAACCTAATGGATATGGATTTTTGTGAGGTGTCACCTTCAATATTAGTTTCTTAACGATTGTTTCAGATATTAGATTAATTTGATATCCATTGTCAAATAAAATATCTACCTTTGTATGCTTGACTATAACTATGACATGAAAAACCTCACTCCTTTTCTTCTGGTGAATATCACTTTCCATCTTGGCATATTGAACTGGATAATTTGAATTCATAGCTAATATATCTTTGCTTCCTATGGCCATGATCTTGGATTCATCACCGAAATCTGACCTTAGATCCTGATGAGTTGATGCAATAGTCTTATGCTTCCCTTTATCCTTGAATTTCTTTGGTTGTAATTTTGAATGAAGCTTCCAACACTATGATTCCTCATGTCCCTTTCTCTTATAGTAGTAACATGTAGGTCTTCCTTCAGCTTGCTTCGATGTGGTTGATTTCTTAATCTTCCATTTACCTTTCATTTTCTTCTCGAACTTGAATGGCTTCTTATCTTCGCTTGCATGCTTACCCTTACTAGCCTCTAGATGTGTAGCTTGTACTGACACCTTATCAATGTTAGTAGGGATAAACATTAGAATAGTGTGACAAAGATATGAGTGCATGCACCAATATATTTCAGAAGAGTTTCATGAGTATACAACAAAATTCCTAGTATAATGCCTTCTTTTTGAGTTCTTGTGTATATGCCTGAATATTCTGGCCTTTACCTTGTCTCAAATGATACCACTCAATCATTGTCGTCTGTGTATGTGTTAGTGGATAGAATTGTTTCCTGATAGCCTTAGTAAAGTTATCCCGAGAAGATATTACTTTACCCTTTTGAACAAGATCAACTTGCATCTTACTTTTACACCATATTAAGGCAGTGCCACTTAGTCGAAGAGAAGCTAATTGTATCTTTGCAACCTTGTCCATGATCTTTTGAACCCTACAATATAACTCTATTTTATTGATCCAATAGTCCAATTTATCGACATTCAATTGTCCATCATAGGTCGGCAACTCGAACTTAACATCCAATTTTACTAATGGCAGATTATGCTCAAACTTCTTAGAATACTTATTTCATCGAGGATAATGTTTACTTGCTTCAAAAGAAACTAATGATGATGATGAGGAAGGGGAAGGGGGCTCTGAAGGTCCAACACCTTCACCTCCTCCTTCTCCTTTTACCGAATATTCTTCACTTACAGGATTTTGAATTATCTTTTCTAAATCATCTATTTTTTCTCTTAGTGATTGAAATGTAGCTCTGATCTTTTCGTGACTCATGGAATGATCTTCTTCTTCTCTTTTTTCAAAATCCATCTTATTTCGTCAAAATATATTTCCAATTTCGGACTTATAACTTGCAATTTTCCCTTTACCAAGTTTGAGTTTGGCTCTTGTAAGCAACCACTTGCAAAATACTTGTCAAGTTTTCTCTGATACCAACTTGATATGAAAAATCCTTAGATGATGATAATTCAAAATACACATAAATATCTACTTGATCTTCGAAATAAAATGATCACTAAATTGTTTTGCAAATTACATGTGAATAAATTATCTAACCAAATCCACTTTAATGATAAATGAATTGAAAATAATTGAACTTGAAATGAACAATGATAATATAATCACATACACAAGTTGGAAAAAGAGGATTTCACCCAATTTGGGGTACCTCTCCGGGTCCACTTCCAATAGACTTTCTTTATGAATGCTCAATTTTTTTGTGTTTTATAATGACCATTTTACATGTTACTCAAATGCAAAAGCAGAGTGCACTGTTGGATTCCTGGTGAAAAATCATGTAAAATTGATATCAAATAATTGAAATTCAGTCAAGGTACCCCTCAACATGCTTTATGATGTTACCTCAAATGCCTTGTACCCTCAGCACGCATTATGAGACAAAAATATTTGCATTAATTGTGTGTTGTACAACCTTGGGTCACATGCCATTAAATAGGACGTGCCTCTTAACCCAAACCCCAAAATTAGTGGTCGAATCTAAATATAATTTGGTTGGTTTTATAACCAAATATGTAACTTGTAGCTGAATTGGTTGAGGCATAGTTATATATGTGGTAGGTCGGGAGTTTGAGCCCTACCGACCACCACATATTTCAACACTTTGTTATTTTTTTGTGATCATAACATATAACTATATGTTATAAATAGTTATAACTCTCATGGATATGTTATATCTATTAGCACCTTCCACAACAAGTGTGATTCATATGGTAAGGTGTCAAGACTGAGAGCCAACGGTCGAGGGCTTTGACCCTCGACCATTTGGCCACAAATTCAAACTTTATTACAATTCAAATATCTATGAAAACATATTATGTTAAGAAATATTGTGGTGGTGTGTTGGTAGTGAAGGTTATGTTAAGTCTTAAAAGTTATGGAGGTCTCGGGTTCAACCCCCGTAGACTCCATAAATTTTAATACATATTAATCAACATTGGCCAATGGGAGGCTGCCACATGGCAGCCTCTCATTGGCTCTCCAATGCCACATGTCAAACCATGATTGAACTAATTGTTTTCCAATTTTCATCATGCGATTGGACCACTTGTCATACCCTGCCTAGTCAGCTACCAATAATTAGGTGCCACGTGTCACCCTTGTAGTGGTCACATGTGTCACTTGTTTTTTCTTTATGACCTTTGACTTTGCCTGTTTGACTGGAACTTTGAACGCTTATAAATTTTACATACAAACTCGGTTTGACATTCAATTTGCACCATTGGAAAGCTGACTACGAGATCTACGCATTGATGACATTTGAATTTTGATCATTTATGAACCATTCTAAACCTCTATGGATGTTATGGTTCTTTCTGTACCTCTGTGAGCATTCACATATCCTCCTGATTTGAAAATTCCATAGATTTTTGAAAAGTGAAGTGAAAACTTTCTCCTTAGATTTGCTAGGTGCTTCCATACTGATTAAAAACCCCAATTGATGTCTTCCTTCAGTGCCAAATAAGGGGAGGATAGTGGACTCTGTATCGATTCAACTTCAAATTCATTGACTTGGATAGTTCAAACTGATCCATGGCTAGGCCTACACAGGAATGTCAACCGAGATCCAACAATTCTAGCCAACATGTTCTCAGATTTCTCTTGTTATTAGATATGAAGTGGTTGCAATGTTGGACCTTGGTCATGTATTAAGGAAGAAAGAGATTATTAAGGAAGAATAAAGAAAAAGTATGAAGTGCGCGGAAGGCACAGAAATCGAGGAAGGGTCGAAGTGGTTAAAGAAGCATAAAGGAAGGAATGAAGTGAAGGAAAGAAATTTGTTGAAAGAAAAGATCAAGGAAGAAAAATCAACAAAGAATATAGACCGTGGAAAAGTCAACAAGTGAAAGAATACATTAATGGGTGCCTTGGAGCACCTCACGGAAAATAAGGAGGAACAGGTCAACGAAATCCTTAAAATTAGGGTTATGTGGATCTAGGGTTTTGGCAATGAGGATTTAGGGTTTTGGACACCTGAGCTTTGGTCTAGAGTTTTCTAAGAGTCATGGAATGTATAAATAGATGTCAAGAAGAGTTGAAAGAGAGATAAAAGAGTGGTATTGAGATGTAGTAGTGCTATGTTTTAGAGTATTCTTGTATTTCGGTTCTTCAACTGGGTGCGAATATCTACTCTACAGTTGGGTGTGTAGGGATAGGGAATACAAAGGAAGAGAGAGAAGGTTCTGCAACTGAGTGCAGAGATAGAACTATATATTTTCATCTATTTGATCAATAAACACAGTTGTATGGACGTATCCCTAGAGAGAGGGTGAACCACGTAAAATCATGTTGTTCTATGTGGTTGATGTTGTGTTATTTGCTATCTTTTATTCTGTTATTGCATTGTTATTTTCCCTATTGAAGATAAGAAAATATAACTAACTTCATGAAGTTAAGCATAATACTGTTAAGAATATCTAGGTTATCTTACGTTGTTTTTATGGAATCATCTTGCATGTCCTCTGCTTGTAGACACCTGTATCTTGCAACCCCCCTATTTCTACTTCAAGTGAGACTTCATCTGCTTTGCAGGTGTTTCCTTAAGGGCCAGTAGTAAGGTTTTTTTTGGTGCGTTGTTAGAGTTGAACCCTAGGTATACCCATGTGCCAACAAATGGTTCCATTATTGGGACCGGGATCTTCTTGAGGGAATGTCAAGGTGGTTCCCATCAAAGACAATGATTCAAAAGTGGATAGAAGAACAAGAAAGGGACTTCGTCGTAGCTTAGAAAAAGAACCATAGCATTAGTAAAGAAGACTTGTTGGAAAGGTACATCTTTACTCATGTGCATGAAATTTTCTTTGTTGGAGTTCATCAAGAGTTGTACGAGTGGTTAGCCAGACTAGTAGACACTTAGTTTGAAATCAAATCTAGACCACCTGTGGTTTGGACAACGACGCTGATTAAGAAATTCAAGAGAGTTGATAACGTTGTATCAAGGGCAGTGGATCTATGGTTTGAAAACAATATTGGAGGGTACATTACTGAGCTTTCTATTGACAGAGTAGAATTATATATTCACGAAGAGAGGTATTTCTTCAAGGGACCTAGAGGAAAGTTTCTACACTTTTTGAAGTTGAAGTTTAAGATGCTATTGCATCAGAATAATATCTTGAAGATACAATAATCAGTTGGATTTTAAAGCTAATGTTCAAGAATTCAGACAATGATAGTGACACAGAGGCTGGACACACGCACAGTAGGAGATCATTCAGAAAGATTCCTCTTATGAACCATTTTAAGCAGAGTTATGGACTAGTAGCACAAGACAAAGGATTCTATAGTGGAGAGGAAGCAGAGCAATCAGACGAAGATTATTCAGAGTTCGCAAGGGAAGAGGAAGTAGAGACCGAAGAACTTTGCCGAGAAGAACCTAAAACTTTAGGTAATGCACCTACTATCGAAGTAAGTATTACTACCCCTCTTGTTGTTTTAGCAGCATTAACTAACCAGATTAATCAGATCACTCAGAGTATTGTTGCAAGAAGTTTAGTACATACTCAGTCGAGAAACCAAGGAAAAGAAATGGAAAATGAAATGAGGTTACCCATTTTCAGAGGAGATGGATCTGAGTATCTTGACCATCACTGGTTCTTATGCGAAGCTGTATGGAGAATTAAGCAAGTCACCAACGAAGTTGTTAGGAGAGCTAAGTTTAGTACTACTTTTAGGGACCGTGCACTAAGATGGTATATGAAGTTTGTTAAAGCATTTGTACAACCTAAAACGTTGAATGACATTAATAATGTGTTGAGTGCAGAGTTCAAGAAACCTAAGTTGTAGTCATAGTGCATTACAGAGTTGAAGAAAATCAAGCAGAAGGTGACTGGACCAGTTTGGGAATTTGATCAGAGGTTTAAGACCCTGACAGGTCATTTAAGTTTTCATATTCTAGACGAAAAACAAAAGGAATGGTTCATCGTTGCCCTCCCGCCACACATTAGAGTTCCTATAATGCAACAAAAGGTAGCTTTGTAGGCTGATTCATTAGAGATTTCCATGAAACTAGAAGAAACTCCTGTAGGAGAATCCAGTCTAGGTATGAGTCAGATTTTGAATAAATTAACTAGTTTATCTTTGTAGGTTAAAGATATGAAGAAAGATAAAGGAAAGTATAAAATAGAAGACATATGGTGTGTCAAATGTAAAGTAGAGGGTCGTGACAAAGAGCATTGTCCTTTATTTAGTGAATACTTGGCCTCTGGAGCCCCTAACCCTTTGAAGCAAGTTGCTTTACCTTAGTGCGAGGTATGTAGAACTAGACATCGCCCTGGTGAATGTTATTATATACCGAAATATGTCCAAACACCCACCAATATTTATTGTGCATTCTGTAAATATGTGGGGCATGATGAGAGGGACTGTAGGGCTTCTGACCTCATGCATCAAAGGTCAAGATATACATATAGAATTCAAGGAGAATTTCATTCAGAGGGGAATACTGCATAGTTCAATTCCCCAGGAAGAGGAAACTTCATCCCTCACGGTGGGTACAGAGGAAGAGGATGAGGAGAAGGCATGGGTTGAGGTCGAGGTTAGATTATTTTCTATAACTGCGCCCAACCAGGCCATTTGGCAAGGGATTGTTAGAAAACTTGTACTACTTGCAGCTACTGTAATTCATTTGACCATGACATTGAAGACTGTCCATTATTATTAGTTAAAGTTCAGGAAAGACAAGGTGGAAACCAGCAAGTCCAGAAAATAACAGTTGAACCTTGCGATTAGGAAACCAGAGTCACTATTATTACCAGAGGAGGTGCTTTCACAGAAGAATATAGGTTGACTCTAGGAAAGACTACAGATGGATCATGAATCAAAAGAGGTTCATGGAAGGTGCCATTGTTTGATTCAAGGAAAGAAAATCATACTTTTGAAGAAGAAAGAAGAGAATTTGTAGGTGAACATGCTTCTTCATCTAAAGAACAATCAGAAGTAAGGGAATGTGAAATGCCTCCAACATTTGACCAGTCCACCCCACCTAGACAAGGAAAAGAGGTAAATAATCTTGTGGACTTCTTTTATACTTGTATTGGTTTGATTAAAGATGAAAGAGATGTACATGAACTACAACACCTAATAAGACAATATGAAATTGGAAGAGTAGATCCTCTGTTGAGTAGAGTTGTGAATCAAGTATCTAGAAAAAGGAGGACAAGCAAGGAAATGCACCTTAGTGCTTAGATTGGAGACTATGACATGGACTATGTGGTTCTCGACCTGGGATCAAAAGTAAATGTTATGACGAAGCAGACTTGGGAATTGATGGGAAAACCTAAATTGATTTACTCTCTTATTAGTCTCAGGATGGCTAATCAGTAGGCAGTGATTCATTTTGGAAGACTAGAGCATGTCTCTGTGGAAATCAATAGAGTGAGGACATTTGCAGACTTCGAAGTGATCGAGATCGTTGATGATAGCTTCCCCTATCCTGTGTTGTTGGGTATTGATTTGGATTTCAAAAACTTGACTATTATTGACCTGAAAAAGAGAAGAATGACATTTGAAGGTGATGGCCTTAGGCTCATTGCACCTCTTGACCCCATTGAAGGTCCTAGATACATAGAACCTATAAGAGAAGAAGACTGTGCCTATGAGCTAGAGAAAATTTATAAATTAACAAAAAGACAACATGATTATTTTAATCCTACATCAGATGGAAATATAATTTGGGGAAGTGAAAGTGCATGCTCATCAAATTCAGAAGAAGCAATGGAAAATTGGTAGAATAGAATGTATGAAGTCTCTACACAGAGGTGTGCCAGATTGACTAAGGCAGTCTGCTAGATTGGCATAGAAGTAAGTAGTCTTCCTACATTTGATGGATTGAATAATTTAGAGACATTTCTATTTGAATTTGAAGGAATTGTACCAATACAACAGAGGTTGTTGTCACTAGATGAATCCTTGAAAGCAACACCAACTAGATGGTGGGGAACACACAAGAAGAACATTGGGGAGTGGGTAAAATTCTGCACCTTGTTGACAGTGCACTTTTCAGACCAAGTTGAAGGTTGTGAAGTTCGATACATGGGACAAAGTTGTCCTAGGGACCTTGTGTGAAGTTTTGAGGAAGCCTGGAGAAACATTTCTAAAGAACAATGGGTACATAAGTTCATTAACACCTTAGATACTACGCCTATCAACTGGTATATTCAAGCAAAATTGCTCTTATTCACTACAGATTGGTATGGTATGAACAAGAACTTTATAACTACGTTCCTATTTGAGAGCCAGACAAAATGGGGTTCCTTTCAGTACACTGTGATGCCTTTTGGTTTGAATAATTCACCAACAATCTTTTCCAAGGTGGTGGTCGAAACATTTAAGGAATTTTTACATAAGTTTTTGGAGGCATACTTTGATGATTGGATTGTTTTTAGTCTACTGAAAGATCATATTGAATGTTTGAGATTAATATTAGATAATTGCAGGCAATGTCAGATTTCCTTGAACTTGAAGAATTGTGTTTTCTTTTCACCTTTTGGAATGTTGTTAGGACACATTGTGTGTAAGCAGGGATTGTTGGTAGATCCTTCCAAGATTTCTATCATTGTTGATGTACCTCCTCCTACATCGGTTAGACAGTTGTGCACTGCATTGGGATACACTGTATATTATAGAAAGTTTATTAAGGGTTACACATAAATAACAACACCTATGGAAAATATATTAAAGAAGGATAGAAAGTTTCAATGGACAGAGGAATGCCAGCAGGGCCTCGACACATTAAAGAAGAAAATGATCACTGTGCCTATTTTGGTTTTTCTAGATTGGAGTAAGGAATTCCATGTTCATGTCGATGCTTCATCCATTTCATTAGGAGTAGTTTTAGCACAACCAAGTGCAGGAGATATTGGCCACCCTATAGCCTTTTCTAGCAGGAAGCTTTCTACATCTGAAATGAATTATACTACCGCTGAAAGAGAAGGCTTAGCTATGGTATATGTGCTGCAGAAGTTTAGAAACTACTTGTTGGTAAAACATTTTAAGATGTTCACTGATCATTTTTCATTGAAGTACTTAGTCAACAAGCTAGTGTTCAGGGGAAGAATATGCGGATGGTTATTATTATTCCAGGAGTATGAATTTGATATTGTGGTCAATCCAAGAAGAATGAATAAGGGACCCAACCACTTATCTAGGTTAGAAAATGGAGAGGAACCTAACAATTTGGATGACACACTACCAGATGCATAGTTGTTATCCATCAGAAAAGTTGATGATCACTTTATTGAGATAGTCCAGTTCCTATCCATAGGAATGGCACCTCGTGAGTATACAGTTATTCAGAAGAAACGGTTGGTAGTC
>ML793203.1:501100-540395 GCA_009831015.1 Picea engelmannii | reverse complement strand
CTGGGTGACTTGTTGGTAGCATGGATTAGTAAGAAGCAGGGATCTATTTCCTTATCAAATACAAAGGCAAAGTACATTGTTGTCGCTACTTGTTGCACACAAATTTTATGGATGATACAAACTCTTGCAAATTTGAAGGTAACTTATACTGATCCCATTCCACTTCACTGTGATAACACCAGTGCCATAAGTCTCTCCAAGAACCATGTACTTCACTCAAATTCTAAGAATATACCAATAAAATACCATTTTCTCATAGAATAGATTACAAACAGAATTGTTCAGGTGAATTATATCCCTTCCATAGAACAGATAGTTGACATCTTTACTAAACCATTAGCAGCAACACCTTTTCGATATCTTCATCAGAAGTTGGGGGTTATATCTTCTTTCGTCTAATATGTTCACCTTGTTAGGGGGATCATGTGCTTGTCACATATCTGATACCTTCAATATTTATAGCTCAAGGGGAGTGTGTTTCTTCTTTGCCATTGATGTCAAAAGGGGAGAAAGTGTGGTAATGGTAAGGAGGCTACATTGGTATGGTTGGATGTCCAAGCATATTAGTGCACAGTCAAGGTAGAGAGTGCATGGTTGGATGTCCAAGCAGAGAATGCATAGTCTAGGTAGAGAGCGCAGTTTTTCAGTTTCTTCAAGGGGTTGCCATCAATGCCAAAGGGGGAGATTGTTGGCATATTTATAAACAGAAGGAAGAATATTTTCTTGTCACTGATGGCATGCTCAGCACGACAATGACGAACAAGAGAAAGTGGCAAGACAAGCAGTGCAACAATGATGGCATGGAAAGATCAGAAGTGTAAGCTCAACAGTGAAGAGCAAAAATGATTGTTGGATCACCCATCTCGAATTCCTGATGGCCATCAAATCTGAATTTAGACAGGAGGAGTGCACAAAAGAGGAGAACAGATCTCAAGCGTCATATATGAGTGCGAGGACCGATCATCATTGGATCTAGAAGAACGAGCACAACCTTTAAGTGAAAGGTGAAGCGGGCTTACATAGTCCCAAAAGTAGGTGGACCGTCCATCATCGAGGAGGACACATGGCGAGAGATTGGAATTTCGTTGACTTTCACATTGAAGGAGTCAAAGGAACGTGACACGAGAACTCGCGATATGCGAATACGCGATGAGATCTGAGCTGTTAGATGAAAAAGAGATTTGGACCGTTGATTAGGCTAGTGAAGTGCTTGAAGGGTTGGCTTGTGGTCGTAGCCAAGGTTACATCGTCAAAAGGCTAGAGGAAAGAGCTAGTAGCTAACCTCCTTTTCAGAAATCGCGACATGGGAGAATCAAGATGCCTCATCACAAGAATCCCGAAATCGCAAATCGCAAAGCACTTTCTGGATAACCGCTTGGTTATAACTAGCAGTCATATGTGATGAAGGAGCTAGCCTAGCTAAGCTCCATTTCAAAGATCATGACATGGTAGAGTCAAGACGTATCATCACAAGATTTATGAAACACGAAATTGCATAGCACCTATTGGTGTAGCCGATGGTCATCGTCGGTGGTCACGAAAAGGGAAGGAGCTTGCAAGATTTCTAGGCTCCATTTCATGATCAGGAGTTGGAAGAGTAAGAGTGACTCGCAACAAATCTCACAAAATGTGAAACTGCAAACTTCCTTTTAGATTAGGCCTTGGTCACAGCCAATGGTCACAAGAAGGGAAGGAGTTATTTGCTAAGCTCTATTTCAGAGATCGCAATATGAAGATTCGAGATCTCTCACCACAAGTTTTCGGAAATGTGAAACCACGAAATCACTTTCTATTTATCCCTTGGTCAGAGCCAATGGGCACATGGGATAAAACGCGAGACACTACAGATGTAATCCAACGATGCTGATGAATTGGGAAACTGATCGAAGGGCGGTTGTTTCACTTTGCTAGTTAATTTTTCAGTTATGATTCAGTTAGCAGAATTGAATCACAGTTCTTGATCGTTTGGTGATTCAGTTCTTGATGCATTTTGTTTAGATATTCGAGGTGTAACTGAATGGGTTGTGGGGATAAAAGTGAAATGTGGTGACTGCGTGAGGTTGGATATTCTCACTGAAAAGTGAGGTAAACTGTGAGAAAGGAAAATAGCAGAATGCACAGTGTGAGATCAAACTCAGAAATGATAAACAGAAGATGAACAGAGCAGTAGAATATTGAAGCAGAGAAGAATTGCATAAGAGAGATGAAGTGGTAAGAACTGATATATCTATACTGGTGGTTATTCAATCATTTATTTATAATCAGGGAGGTAGGGTGGTGCTAGGGAGGACTATGGTCCTCTGATATTCAAGTTGGTTCTTGAATATTGGAAGTTGTATCTTCCATCTAGTTGTAGCTAGAAAAACAAGGTGGCAGGGTGGTGCTAGGGAAAACACCAAGTTTTATGTATGCAAGTTGGTGCTTGTATAAGTCTAGTTGGTGCTGGAACAATCAAGGAGTTGATGCTTCCTTCTAGTGGGTGCTAGAGAAGGAAGAGGGTTGGTGCTCTCATTAAGTTGGAGCTTGCAAAACAGAGGTAGTAGCCTCACTTTGAGTTGGTGCTCAAAGATAGATGATGTACATAACTTAAAAGACTGCCTATCATTCAAAGAAGAAGAGGTTTTCTCCCTTTATGGGTTTCCTCGTGAAAATTTGTCTCTGTGTATATCTTATGTGTGACTGATGTTCTTTATTTATGTTGTTCATATCTTTTATAATATTGATGGTCACTTGGAAGAGATTAAAAATTATTTGAATAAGTTATATATCGTTTAAGCTCAGTAACAACTGATTCACACCCCCCCCCTCTTAGTTGTATTAGTAATTTCAACACTCCAAATATTCATGAAGTGTTTATGAAAAATAAGTGAAGCACTACTACAATCTATGTACTCATGCATTGTAAAAAAATTATGTTAAAATTGAATAGTTAACAATGAAAAAAAAGGAGTCACCTAATAAGACTGTTTGGACTGTTTTATGAAAAAACAGAAAAAATAATATCCAAGATTCATGTTTCTACCTTGAAGAGACCATAAAATTAAGCATGTGCCACCAAGCAAATTTATGGAAAAAGTTTAGTTGATTAAGTGATATTTGGACACAAACACACTTGATCACCAAGTGCCCCCGAGCCCTAAGAAAGCATGTTGATGGACGATACAAGAAAGACTTCACATGACGATAATGGCAAAGACATGTTCAATTAGCGATTAAAGTGATAAGGTGGTGAAATTGGAAAGACAAGCAAATAATGTGTGAACTTGTGGAGATAGAGAGACCCCATCAAATGGCATACAAATGTGTTAGATTATGAAAGGAATTACTACAAAAACAAATCTTATTAATGCAATGCAAAAACACATGTGAATGATAATTAATGTGAAAATGCAAATAAAGTTTATGATAATGTCATTGATTTGTCCCAAGTGACTACACGACACACATGTTTTTAGTGCACAAGTACGGAATAGGGGTTTTCGAATTCAAAGGCACATTATGGTAGAATGGATAGTTGTAATGGTTTAAGGACAAGTAGAAATGAAATAGGTTGTGTAATCACTAAGAATGGCTATTATACAAGCAATAAATAAAAAAGGTACAAGTATGTATAAATAAATGAAATAGGTTGTGTAATCATTAAGAATGGCTATTATACAAGCAATAAATAAAAAAGGTATAAGTATGTATAAATAGAAGAGATAAAAAGGTTAAATAACAAAAAGGTTTAAGTAAAGATAAAGGAACCAAGTAACTTTTAGCTCTCATTTTTACCAAAGTGACCTTGCATGTGATTCCTTGCGAGTTTGTTGAGTTCACTTACTTAAAAATGACTCGACTATTAACTAAGAGAGATCATGGCACAAGTAAGGATCCAGAAATTTGTATTGTTTGCATGTCTTAGGGTTACAAAGAAAATGAAATTTTGGTTTAATTTGATGAAAATAATGAAAATTTCCCATTAGTATAGTGGCAATATTATGCAAACAATTAGTAAAAAAATTCTACGATAGTTGGACATGTGTGATCAAGATTAACTAATGCATCAACAATCCATTGTTGATGTGTTACAAACAAATCAATAAATTGACACAATCAAGGTTTATTACTAATTGAAGCACATCAATTCAAAGTGATTAGAAGAAATTGTTCTTAGTACAACCTTTGGAGCACAAGCATTAAGTTATGTGAAGAGTAAGTCAATTTTGATAATTTATCAATATAATTGTTTATATGTGAAGGTTTTAATATTGTTTAAGGTTAATAAACACATTTTTTCAATGTTATAGTGATTTCTAAACAAATTTGTCTTGATCTTACATATACAGAGAATGAGATGATGGGCTCCCAAATTGCCCATCATATAGGGATGAGTACCAATGCATTTGGAGGATTATTTTGTACTTTTTAGGTAATATTTGAAGGTTTTAAGTTGAATTGAAATTTTTTCTTTTTCGAATTAGATAATGATGTTAACTAAATAACATGAACCCAAAAGACATTATGAAAAAAATGAAAGTTGTGATGCCTTTGTAAGAGCTTCTAAAAAAAGCTAATGGTTCCCTCAATTACACTAGAATAAAAAATAATATTGAAAAAGAGCATCAACTTCATATACTTTTAATACTTTTAATGTATTAGTTCAACAAATTATTATATAAAATGATGTGTTTTATATAAAATTAGGTGGTAATTTGACACTTTGTGATTTAGTGGTTGAAATAACTTTGAATTATCATATAAATCACTAATGTTTAAACTTCGACAAACTTAAACCTCAATATGCATATTAACAAAGTTTAATGACTCCCCACATATTGTAATAAATATAATAAGATTCATAACGCCTCATTTAAAAAAGGAAAAAACCATAACCAAAAAAATATGCAATAATATGGATGACACTGGGAACTAATGGTGGTGGGAGTAAGACACCCCGGGGTGAAATATCCCTTTTATAACGATTTCATTATTAATAATTCGATTATAAATAAGAAGTGATAATAGTTTCATAGATAAACTTAATTCAATTTGTACTCTTCTCCATCATGTTCCTTTTAATTGTGATTCCCTCCATATATTAAGCTAATATTGTCAATATTATAACATTGAATGAGAATATATTATCCACTTTATTAGGAACGAAGGTATAATTTGTCCTAGGTAAAGCATAAGTTCCTTATTACAAAATTTTAAAATCTCAAAAAGAGGAAAATCATTCATCGAAGAAGTGGGGTCACAAGAAAATGATTGATATTATATATTTATATTCATCATTTTGTGGATCTAATTTTTAGTGTTTTTTTTTCTAATGAAAAAAGAGTAATATTTTTATTTCAAATATTGAAATCTAATATTACATTCAATGAGTGCCTACAACATGAAGGCAAGTATTAAAATTTTTATGATCTTGAACATGATCTATTTCACAAACCTCTATATTTATAAATTACAATTCAAAACTTGATTAAGGCAAGAAATCATACATAATCCATATCAAAATCAAGTTAACTCACCACAAAGAATCAAACCCGCTTAACAGTTCCAAGGACGTAAAAATAATAAGAAAGAACCAAGCTAGTGTTCAATTTGAACACCCTCCCTAAGCTCCTACATTTTCAATACCCCAAACTATAACAAGACCCCTACTTTAGAAAGTTGTTCCACTGTTGTATTAAAATTGTGAAAGAGATGTTTGAATAAGACAAGGTAATTATGCTTCCCCATTCCTATACGTGATCCATTTGTGCTTAGAGTCCCAAGTGTTGGAAGTGTACATCACCAATCATCAAATGTATGATGAACATAGAGTCCCCAAATCCCTACACATTGGTTATACCTAACTCCACTACAATTTTGAGCAGTGTTGAGAGTGCACACAACTCGACCCAATTATTTGATCCATCTCCCAACTCCATTGAAAAACAGAGGTGATGGGTAGATGAAATAAAGAGGACTCCCCCAACACCACATTGTCCTGGATTGCCTTGCAATGCACCATTGAAATATCCCCAAGACACTAACTCATCAATCTCTAGAAGCTTAATATGTCTAGGAATTCTTTTTGTTTTCAAGTGATCTTGTAGTCATTAAAACAATGTTGGATTCGGTAGTATACCTATTAATAAGTGGTAGAAACTCTTTGAAATATAACATTTTTTCTTGACCTCCATATAGCCCAAATTACCACTAATTAGAAATCTGGTTGTAGGGTCCTTATACTAGTGCTTATAGGCCTATGATAGGGTGTCTACCTCCATTTTCCAATGCCTTCAATTAATGTTTTTTCCACAAACCATACTTCCAAAGTGAAATGCCATCCCACTAGAATATGAAAGATAGTTTTTCATTTTCCTTACATATAAAACATATGTTTAGTCCCTATTGAGGCCTCCTTTGAAGTATATTCAGGTTCAATACTTTATTAGAGATTTCTAGCAAGATTTTTTTTTTAAGAAGCTTTGCCTTGAGTGACAAATTTTAACTTCCATATCTTTGAACACCACCATTTCAAGTTTGCTTTTGTTTTTTCCACAAATAGGGATGAGTAACCAAGCTTCACTACATATAATCCATCCACTGGATTCTTTGACAGCCTGGATCCATATTCACCCATTCCTAATAATTGCACTAGCTTCTAATAATTGAGTATAGGCCACTCATTCTACCATCATCCCTCTAAGGTTGAACTCTTATGTAATCATACAAGATTCCCTCCAAGGATGTTGTTGTTGTGGTGATGAGGAATCACACACAAAAATACGGAGTTTAATTATGTAGAGTATTCCCCAACTCCTCGGATAACCTAAAAATCCCTTTACATCCAAGCCAAGGATCAAACTCAATTATCATCCTATTCCATCATTAATTTCCCATGCTATCCAAGAGCTTGGGATTGGGAAAGAGCCAGTCAGTGCTTTTTAATTTTTAATTGTGTATTCATGTATATTCAATCTAAGTCTTGATATGCAATTTTTAGCTCTTTATATGAGTTTGTATATTTTGTTATAAACTAAATTAGTGATGCACATGCTCTAACCTTGTTGCTTTACAATTTCTAAATATATGCATTATGTTTCTACTTTTTTGTTGAGGATCGTTGCGGTTAATAAGGTCACACTTTTTCTTGATTTTCTTTTTTCATTGTTTCCACCTAACTAATTCGATTGGTTTTGGTGGAGGATCAGTAAAACTAATTGTCTTACTTCCTTAGATTTGATCAAAAGGACTACCTCCCTTATTGGGTCCAAGTTTTTTTATGCATGCTCCCTCCATGAGGTAGTTTTAATGATAATAACTTGCATAGGAGGGGTCGACTACTTTGGCACAACCAAGTCTATATCTCATCAGCCACCCTAGATGGAAGGGTTAGGTCCTTTTTTGGTTTTCCAAAGTTTGATTGACCTAAATCATTTATTTGGATTTACCACTTAGGAATTCATCTAAAAGTGATTACATCCTTTGGATTTGTTGTTTTTAATTGCTTTTTATGCCTTAGCCTTTGGGAATGCTTCCTTTAGATGCCCTATTTCTAGACAAACTGTGTAGCTAAACACCATGTTTACATCCATTGACGATCATCTCATTATATAACTATATTCTCTAAGAGACTTGGACTCAAGTCAAACTCTACTAAATTCAAACATTAGCATTATTTCTATTGATTAACATTATTGACTTTTAAAGTAGTGAACTCTAGAAAGTTAACTTCTCTCTAAATGTGTCTTTTGTAGAGTGGAAAAGGTATGATTTTTTGGGTAAATAAAACATAACTATTTTACAAGATTGGATAATATTTTAGCTTAGAGAAAATATCTACACATACAATACTTTGTATCTCCAATCATTTATAGGGATTAACATTATTGACTTCTAAATTAGTGAAATCCAGAATGTTAACTTCTCTCTAAATGTGTCTTTTGTAGAGTGGAAAACGTATGATTTTTTAGGTAAATAAAACATAACTAATTTACAACATTTGACAATCTTTTAGCTTAAAGCAAAGATCTACACATCCAAGACATTGTTGTAGAAAAAAGACCAACTTATCATTGTGTCTCCAAACTAGCTTTTTAGATGGTCTGTTAAGATTTGTAAAATGTTACTTGCAATTTTTTTCCACATAACTTTTCAAGCAATGTTTATTGCTAGTTCTATTGGATACATTATATCTTAAAAAAAAACATTGAAGAAAAGAAAAAATCAGTGTTGTACTTATTGTCCAAAAAGTACCTACATAAAGTCTTGTGGTTCATCAATGTTGATCATCGTTGAGGGAAAGGTGTGTTGGAGAAATCATTTTTCCCCTTTGCTAACTTGGTTGTATATTTGAAGATCTAGAGAGTCGTGTTGAGGTGTCTGAGTGGAAATGTGGATGATAATTTTCAACCACTTACAAACAAAAACATATCTTAATGTTTAATATAACTTCATCTGCAGGGTTTGCAGGTGCCGGGGGTGGGTCCTCTACAATCCCAATGGAATAGAGAAGTTATCATTTGCATAGGGTTTGGGACAGTCTACCAATAATCAGTCAAAGGCTTTAGTTATATACACGGGATTGAAACTAGGATTGAAAATCATTAATGCAGAGAAATTCAAGGAAATTATCATCATTGGGGACTCTGAATTAGTCATTGAAAGATTGAGGAAGCAAATGATAAGTGGGAAACATAGTCTGTGCAAAATCTTACAAAGGCTTTCTAAGGAAGAGGGAAGATTCCAAAAAATCGAGCATTACCATGTCATTCGGAAAATGAATCATAAAGAAGATTCTCTAGCCAAGGAGGCCTACGATTTTGAACAAGGAACCCAAGCGAAATGGTGAGGTTTATATGCAATTTTTACTTAAGGAAATGTGGCCATTTAAAATAGATTTGGGTGCAATTTTCATCACTAATCATGTCAATCCCAATATTTTGACACCTTGTGAATATGTGTTCCCCTCGGAACATTCATAGATCTCTTCACTCCACTCATCGTCTACCTTGTTGTGGTATATACACCCTCCGATCACCTTGGTACATATGTCAAGGTATATTCGACGGTGTATATACCACTTGCCGCAGCATTGAATGTTGTGTAGCAAGTTGTATATTGCTCGCCCCTTGGATTTTCTACTTGCTTGGCGTACCAGTTAGTTAATGGAATGTACTTAATAGTTATAATTTTTTATAGTGGGAGATCTCCTCCCCCTCTTCTTTCTCCATTCGGTGTGACGTTCACACAAGACAGACCCCTATTCTTCGCATTTTTGTGAGTAGCATCATAAATTCGTTAGCTTGCAAGCATTTCAATTGGAAATTAGAAGTAGGGGCATTCATGTCTTTTGTCTTAGTTTTTAAACTCCAATTCCCTTCCTCTCAGCCCCATCTCAAACGAAAATTTTCAACCAGTTGTATTCTACACCCATCCAACATTAAGTTCATGAGTTCCAGGGATAGGAAGATCATGTGGCAAAAGAATAAGGCAACCTACAGTTTGTTGGACAACTGAGAGGGGGGGGGGTGAATCAGTTGTTATTGTGCTTAAACAATTATGCCCATTTTAAACTTTTTACGGAACACTCAATGACAATCACAATAATGCAGAGAAGTAAGAAATAGAATATTCAACATCAATCACATACATGAAATATACTGAGACAGATATTTCCTGAGGAAACCCATAAAGGGAAAAAACTCTTCTTCTTGATATGATAAGTAATCTTTATTTTTTGTACATTATCATTCTTTTGAGCTCCAACTCCTCTTGAGGCTACAACCTCTATTTTATAAGCAACAACTTGCCGAGAGCACCAACTCTTTGGTTTCTCTAGCACCAACTAGAAGGAAGAACCAACTCCCTGAGTGTTCCAGCACCAACTTCTAGTCACACAGGCACCGACTTGTATAACAAAGAACAATAGTTCTCCCTTGCACAACCCTGCCACCCTGGTTTTTCTGGCTACAACCAGATGGAAGCTACAACTCCCTGTGTTCAAGCACCCACTTGAAACTCTGAGGAAAACAGTCCTCCCTAGCACCTCCCTACCACCCTAAAATATAGATCTTTTTTTTTCATAAATTTATTACAGTGATACAATGTTTATCAATGGCTTACCAGTCTCATCACTGTTCTTCTACACTGCTCTACTCTGCCTGCATCAGTGTCTTCCTGCTCGCATATTCTTGAGCTTTCTGTTCTTATGCTTTGTCTCTGCATATGCACCTCGTCTTTTTCTTCCTTTCTCAGATATGCATTCATGTTCTATGCATTATGTCTCTTCTATGCGTTTCAACTGCTGCACATAGCATGTTTTTATCCGCATGAATAAATCTCAACAGAAGCAACCCACTCTTCTTTTTTCTGTATTTATTTATCATGCCAAGTCCTTTGTTTGATCATACACCCAACTCTTCATCATCTTTGGCGATTATGATGAGTCTATTCTTCATCAGTGGTCATTATCCTGAGATTCTTAGGCTTCTCTGGTAGCTACAGTCTTTGACGCATTTCCATCTGTCAATCGTCTTTATGATGAGTCTTCATTCCACTGGCAGTTACCTCGAGACTCTTCAGCTCCTCTAGCGATCACCCTGAGATTCTTCGAATTCTCTGGTAGATGCAATCAGTCATTTTCTGCAGTTACAATCAATCCATCTCTAGCAGTTACTGAGAGAACCTCTGCGCGCTCATACCTTTGGAACCTTTTCCCTTTCTAAGAAAACTACACAGTGGGTGCTAGATTTTCTAGCTAAGCCCCTTCCTTTCACGTGACCACGAGCTGTGACCATACGCCTATCCAAAGGCGCTACGTGACTCGGGCATTGGATATTCAGCTACGAGTTTCCTCGATTCTCCGAACTCATGATATATAAAATGGAGCTTAGCAACGCTAGCTCCTTCCTCTATTCTCTCTCCACGTGACCATTGGTTGTGACCGCTCGCTAATCAAAAGGGCGCTTCGTGATCTCAGCGATCTTCGATGTGGAGCCCAATGACGTGCTAGCTCCTCCCTTAATCCTTCTACGATGTGACCTTGGATATGACCACAGGACTAACTTCGTCATGCCTAATCAACGGTCCACGATCCTCAATGGTCCAACGACTGTGATAAAATCGCGACCTCATGTGTTGGGTGTTTGAACGTGAGCCAACCCTGAATCTTCCAACTCTCGATTCTCGATTCAACACTCTATGTCAGATCGATGGCCCACATCCCTCTGTGATCCAATGGTCAAGATCTTATCAAGACTTCGCGTTTTGTGAAGTTGGAGGACTACTCATCTCCCTTCTCCCCACTCTCTATTTTCAAAACTTTCTCCATATCAATGACCCTCAACATTCCTCGATGCAATGACTATGATCAATATTGTGAACTCGGACTATGCGATGTCTGCAGACTTCTCGACACAATTTTTTCGATTCATGATTCTATGAATCTGCTTTATCAGCTGCCACATGTCCTTCCCAAATGAACATCTAGGATTGTTGCATATCCCATCTCCTCGGGTATTTTCGGCCTTCCTTCTCTATATTTTTGAGCATCATATCAATAGCTCACAACTCCCCATGATCGAACGGTCTAGATCAACTCACAAACTCGGACATCGCGATTTCCTACAACTCTTACCTTTGAATTTTCCAGTTCCTAAGTCAGGGAAATGTTGATCTCTCGCCACGTGTCCTCTGGATCCAACAGTTCATATCTCATCGCGATTTCACATTTTGCGAAGTTGGGGGATGGATCTCGGCCATTATCCTCTTCGCAGTTTTACTGGATCCAACGATTGTTGGTCCTCGGTGCTCAGATGCAATGGATCATATCTGTACTTCTCCTATGCTCTTCCTTGGGTCACTAGACTCTGATCTAATGAACATTATCGTTCTTCTTCCTGAGCTTTCTGATCTCTCTAACTTAGAAGGTTTTCTAAGTGTTCAAAAGGTCTTGACCTTTTCTCCTCCTATGAATCTTTCTCTTGTACCTCGGCTGCACTTCTGGAAAGCGCTATCTCTTCTGAGCTTTGATCTCTGCATACTCATGCTATTTCTCCTGATCTTTGATTTGCATATTGTTCTCTTTTTCTCCTGAACTTATGCTTTCCCTGTTTGCCATCATTGTTGATTTCCTCATTGTTGTTTTTCTTGCCTGTAAACATATCATCATCATTATTGTTCTTGCCATCAATGACAAACACACTGTCCCTGTAAACCTACCAACACAGTTGTCCCAATTGTTATGTGCAGGATATTAAGAGAATTGTGAGAGTCCAAGGCGTTGAGTTGGAGTTGAAAAATAAAAATGTAGTTAGGCTTGAGGAAAAATTTCACACCCAAGAGAAAATAAGAGACAGGAAAATCACAGGCCTGTCAAATTCACTCACTTTAACATGACAATTATGATCTTAGGCAACTATGCAACATTTTCAAGCAACTATTCAACATTTTCAAGCAATTATGCAACATTTTCAACATTGGCTACTATGCAACATTTTCAAGCAACTATTCAGAACTAAATAGGAATCTTTGTCAGTTCATTTGTAGCTCAGAATGGCATCACAACTCCTCAAGACAGCCAAGGACAATTATAGAGCATCAAACAGCAACAACATGTAGACACTACGCTTAAACCTTCATAGACATGTCTCATGTTTTGTAAAGTTTTATATATGTTAAGCTCTTTTGTCAGAATTTATACCTATAGATATGCTAGAAATTTTGTAACCATCTCAAATATAGTAGATATGCAAGAGACCGAATCTTCATTTCATGATAGATTGATGTTCAACCTTCATGCAACCCTTTTTATAATACAAAGCTAGTCGTTCTTGTTTATATAGAGAGAGAAAACGCTTCATCTACTATGATTAGTAATTAGACTTCCAACAAGTTGCATGATGTTTCAAATGGTCCATGGTTAGATCCAAACATAATGGTGAGTCCTACATATGCTTGATTGCAATATTTAGATGCCTTATCATCCCAACCCATTCCTTTGTCTTGAAAGTTATTTAACTAGTTTTTAATAATATTTGATTTTGGTAGCCAAATCACTTCTACTAATAATTATATTACTAGTAATTATATGATATTTTTTGGTTACTCTATTCATAACAAAAAATTTGGATCAATGTATTTTATAATTGGTTTGCTTTTGTAGGTGTGCTTAGTATTTATTTTCATGGATATATTACAATGCTATGTATTGTTGACTTATAAAATATAAATCTTATATTCTTAATGTCACAAAATTTAAGTTTGACTAAGTTGCCATAATACAAGGGTAATATTATGTCAAAGTCATCTAAAACTTTCACCTAGTTTCAAATATAAAGAAATTTATCTAAAAACATTGAACCCAACTTGACTATTATTGACCTGAAAAAAGAGAAGAATGGCATTTGAAGGTGATGGTCTTAGGCTCATTGCACCTCTTGACCCTGATGAAGGTCGCAGATACACAAAACCTATAAGAGAAGAAGAATGTGCCTATGAGCTAGAGAACATTTATTAATTAACAGCAGGACAACAAGATTATTTTAATCCTACAACAGATGGAAATCTAAGTTGGGGAAGTGAAAGTGCATGCTCGTCAGATTCAAAAGAAGCATTGGAAAATTGGCAGAACATAATGTATGAAGTCTCTACACGGAGGTGTGCCAGATTGACTAAGGCAGTCCGCTGGATTGGCATATAAGTAAGTGATCTTCCTATATTTGATGGATTGAATAATTTAGAGACATTTCTATTTGAACTTGAAGGAATTGTACCAGTACAACAGAGGTTGTTGGCACTAGATGAAGCCTTGAAAGCAACACCACATAGATGGTGGGGAACACACAAGAATAACATCGCAGAGTGGGTACAATGTCACACCTTGTTGACAGTGCGCTTTTCAGACCAAGTTGAAAGTTGCAAATTTCGATACATGGGCCAGAGTTGTCCTAGGGACCTTGTGCAAAGTTGTGAGGAATCCTGGAGTAGAATTTCTAAAGAACAGTGGGTACATAAGTTCATTAACACCTTAGATAATACACCTATCAACTGGTATCTTCAAGCATAAATGCGCTTAGTCACTACATATTAGTATGGTATGAACCGGAAATTTATAGTTACGTTCCTATTTGAAAGTTAGTACCCCATAGTAGATCAGGCTTTACAAATGATCAAATAGAAGGTATTTGAGGAGGCACCTAAACCCCCTCTTGAACAAGTAGAAGATGAATGGATTGCACCTCTTCAGTGGTTACAGGGTTGTTATAATATTAATGTTGATGAGGATGATGACCCTAGGAATGTGAACATTTCAAAAAATGAAGGACAAAGAGATATAGAAGGGATAGGGATTTCACTACCTTTTGTTTTGTAGCCTATTAAAATTAAGAAAGTTAATATTGGAACAGAGCAAGCACCTAAGTTGGAAAATGTTGGAGAATACTGGGATAATGCTACTCTTGGTAAGATTACAGAACTATTGCATGAGTATCAGGACATGTTTCCAACCAAGTTCACATACATGAAGGGTATTAAAGGGCCCATGGGAGAAATGAAGATTCCTTTGAAAGAAGATGCAAGACATGTCAAGCAGAGGCCTTACAGACTGAACCCCAAGTACAAGAAGAAATTTAAGATTGAATTAGATAGAATGATGGAAGCAGGAATCATAGAACCAGTTGAAAAATCTGAATGGATTAGCCCTATGGTGGTCCAAGATAAGAATTCAAGAGAAATCAGAATCTGTGTAGATCTCAGGAAACTGAATGATGCATGTTTACATGATCCATTTCCTACACCTTTTACAGATGAAGTCCTAGATAATGTAGGAGGACAGGAAGTTTATTCATTCATAGATGGATTTTCAGGCTACCACCAGATCACAATTGCTAAGGAGGATAGACATAAGACTACATTTGCAACAGAATGGGGTTCCTTTCAGTACATTGTGATGCCTTTTGGTTTGAAGAATGCACCAGCCATCTTTTCCAGGGTGGTGGTCGAAGCATTTAAGAATTTTTTACACAAGTTTTTGGAGGCATACTTTGATGACTGAACTGTTTTTAGTCTACTGAAAGATCATATTGAATGTTTGAGATTAATATTAGATAATTGCAGGAAATGTCAGATTATCTTGAACTTGAAGAAGTGTATTTTCTTTTCACCTTTTGGAGTGTTGTTAGGACACATTGTGTGTAAGCAGGGATTGTTGGTAGATCCTTCCAAGATTTATATCATTGTTGATCTACCTCCTCCTACTTCAGTTGGACAGTTTTGCACTACATTGGGACACACTATATATTATAGAAACTTTATTAAGGGTTACACATAGATAACAACACCTATGGAAAAGATATTAAAGAAGGATAGTAAGTTTCAATGGATAGAGGAATGCCAGCAGAGCTTCGACACATTAAAGAAGAAAACGATCACTGCGCCTATTTTAGTTTTTCCAGATTGGAGTAAGGAATTCCATGTTCATGTTGACGCTTCATCCATTGCATTAGGAGAAGTTTTAGCACAACTAGGTGCAGGAGATATTGACCACCCTATAGCCTTTTCTAGAAGGAATCTTTCTACATCTGAAATGAATTATACTACCACTGAAAGAGAAGGATTAGCTATGGTATATGTGCTGCAGAAGTTTAGACACTACTTATTGGAAGGAAATTTTAAGATGTTCATTGATCATTCTAGATTGAAGTACTTAGTCAACAAGACAATGTTGGGGGGAATAATATGCAAATGGCTATTATTATTCTAGGAGTATGAATTTGAGATTATGGTCAAGCAAGGAAGAATGAATAAGGGACCCGACCACTTATCCAGGTTAGAACAAGGAGAGGAACCTACCAGTTTGGATGACACACTACTAGATGCACAGTTGTTGGCCATCAAGAAAGTTGATGATCACTTCATTGGTATAGTCTAGTTTCTGTCCATAGGAATGGCACCTCGTGAGTATACATTTATTCAGAAGAAATAATTGGTAGTCCACGCTGCAGAGTTTCAACTTATAGTTGGATAGTTGTATAATATGGGACCAGATGAGATATTAAGAAGATGTGTTATGGAGTCAAAAATACCATTGATCCTTGCAGAAGCACATGAAGGCATCGTAGGAGGACATTATGCAGGGAAAGAAACAATGTATAATGTTCTCAGAGTTGGCCTCTCGTGGCCCACTTTACATACGGATGCTAAGGAATACTACAGATCCTGCGATGTATGCCAAAGAGTAGGAAATCCTTCTAGAAGGGATGAAATTCCTTTAGCACAATAGTTAATTGTACAAGCATTTGATAAATGGGCTATTGACATTGTGGGACCTATCAACCCACCAGGAAAGGGCACAGGAGCTCGGTATATCATCACTGCTACAAACTATTTGACCAGATGGGCAGAAGCAAGAGCAGTTAAAGAATGTAGTGCAACTACGGCTGTGCGGTTCATCTTGGAGGATATCATAACCAGATTTGGATGCCTGGAGATCCTTATGAGTGATCAAGGCACACACTTCATTAACAAAACTATTGAATCCTTGACTCAGGAGTTCAAAGTTCATCATGAGAAGAGCACAACATATCACCCACATGCGAATGGTACAGTTGAAGTTTTCAATAAGATTTTGGAGAGAGCGCTAACTAAGATTTCCATTATTAATAGAGATGATTGGGATTTGAGAATTCCAGCAGTGTTATGGGATTATTGAACCACTTGCAAAAATTTGACAACGCATACTCCCTTTAAGTTAGTTTATGGCCAGGAAGCAATGGTACCTATGAAATATTTGGTTCCTAGTTTAATAATTGCATCATTTATAGGTATGGATGACATCGGCGTTGTTCAAGACAGGATCGTGCAGTTGATAGAACTAGAGGAACACAGGTTCATTGCATGATTTCATCAGTAGGTACAAAAATAACGAGAAAAGGCTTACCATGACAGACATATCAAGAAGAAATCATTTAAACAAGGAGATTTGGTACTTTTATATGAGAGCAACTTCATGAAGCATCCACTAAAGTTCAGGACATATTGGCTTGGGCCATTCGAGGTTTTCTGTGTTACAGAAGGTGGAGTTGCGTAGTTGAAGACTCTTAATGGAGAATGGAAGGATGGTTTAGTAAATGGGAGTCGGTTGAAGTTGTATTATGACAACCAGCTTCCTCGTAGCTCTCAGTAAAAACAAAGGAAGAAGGTTCTAGGTACCATATGCAGTTGAAATTGGGTACCAAACACAAAAAAGATAGTCTGCACATGATAGGGAGGGACAGAGCAGAAATCATAGGCTGCTCCGCGCAGTCTGCAATTGAAGTAATACAAAGGGCTCAACCCTACAGTGACTCGGGACAAGTCACATGTGAGTGTTAGGGTCATGTTGGCCCTTGGTCATGTATTAATGAAGAAAGCGAAGATTAAGGAAGAAGAAAGACAAAGTATGAAGTGCACAAAAGGCACACAAACCGAGGAAGGTTCAAAGTGGTTAAAGAAGCATAAAGGAAGGAACAAAGTGAAGGAAAGCAAGTCGTTGAAAGAAAAGACCAAGGAAGAAAAAGGAACAAAGAAGATAAACCGTGGACAAGTCAGCAAGTGGAAGAAGACATTAATGGGTGCTTTGGAGCACCTCGTGGAAAAGAAGGAGGAACAAGTCGGCAAAGCCCTTAAAATTAGGATTATGTGGATCTAGGGTTTTGGCAATGAGGATTTAGAGTTTTGGACACCTGGGCTTTGGTCAAGAGTTTTCTAAGAGTCATGGAATGTATAAATAGAGGTCAAGAAGAGTTGAAAGAGAGAGAAAAGAGTGGTATTGAGATGTAGTAGTGTTATGTTTTAGAGTATTCTTGTCTTTCTGGTCTTCAGTTGGGTGCAGAGATCTAATCTCCAACTGGGTGCGCACGCCGCACGGATAGGGAATATAGAGGAAGAGAGAGAAGGGTCTATAGCTAAGTGCATAGATAGAACTGTATATTTTTATCTATTTGATCAATAAACACAGTTCTATGGACATAGCCCTAGGGAGAGGGTGAACCACATAAAATCTTATTGTTCTATGTGGTTGATGTTGTGTTATTTGCTATATTTTATTTTGTTATTGCACTATTATTTTTCCTATTGAAGATAAGAAGTAAGAAGATATAACTAACTTCGCGAATTTAAGCATAATATTGTTAAGAATCTTTAGGTTATCTTGCATTGTTGTTCTAGAATCATCTTACATTTCCTCTGGTTGTAGACACTTGTGTCCTGCAACCCCCCTATTTCTACTTTGGGTGAGACTTCATATGCTTCTCAAGCGTTGTCGTAAGGGCCAATAGTTAGGGTTTGTTRGTGAGTTGTTAGAGTTGAACCCTGGGTCTGCCCCTGTGCCAAAATGCARCTACAATAAACCTTAGCCACAATAAATGTGCATCCCAATTTCTTCCATTCTCTTCCTTATTGTTTAAAAAAATGAGGATATTGTAAATTATATATATATATAAACATCAAACAAATTTAATTTAATGTAATTAACTTACAATCAATATAAAAACAATTTCTAATTTTTTAATCTAATCACTATATTATTAAAAATGCAATTGATTAATTTTTCATTTAATCATTATATTATTAAAAGAACCATACAAATTAATTAAACATATAAAATTTATAAATTCAAAAATTAAGGAAATGTTAATATTGATCTTCAATAACATCCTCCTCATCAAGGGATGGTAGGTGCGAGGCAAGGGGGGCGAGGGGGGGTCTTTATGATACCAGAGGAAACAATATTGTTTATTACACCTGGGGGCTTGGATGTGTTTCAAATAATCTTTCCAAAGGCTATTTGTTGTGGAGGGGTATGTGCATCGCAAAGGAGGAAGGCTTCAAAAATTTAATCGTTCTAGGGGATTTTATGTTGGTTATCAGAACCTTGATTGATAAAGCAATGACAGAGGGAAACATATTAAGCACTCTCATATCAACGATTAAAAATTCTCCCTTGCTTTGAACATATTTCCTTTTTCCATATAAAAATAGAATTCAATGGTGAGGAAAATCACTGGGCCAAGGTGGTTTCCTCCCTAAGCCCAAGCTCACTGATAAAAAAATGGGGTGTGTGACTATATCCCCATACCTTAATAGAACCCCGTGTATCTATTTAAATCATATTCATTGTTAATTCATTTCCGGACACATCAAGGGAAGGGTGTCAAGAGGCCTCCGTTGTTCACATGTATGGTTCATATGGGACACATTGAGGCTATTCAATGTAACATGTGTGAAATTTTATTGATATGTGGGATTTCATTGATAATGGGAAGTGACAGAGCCTCTATTGCAACGGATTTAATATGTAATTTATGAAATTGTCATGGATCATTTAGAAGCGAGGCTATTCAGGGTTTGAAGTGGCATGAAGGTTCCTAGTGTAGGCTCAACACATCCATAAGTGGATACAATTGCACTTGTGGGTGGTGATCTTGGATGGAGTTGCATATTCAATGTCGATATTATATATTGTACAAGACAGGAAACCCCTGATCCTTTGGTTACTTTTCCTTATGCTAGTTTCTTCTATTTCTTTTTGTGACTTGGACTAGTATAGCCAAAATAACGTTCCTCTATTTATGCTAGTTTTCTATAAAATTGGAATCGATAACTATTGCTCGTGGATTGTTTGGCCTAATTTCTCTTTAAGTTGTATTGTGCAAGGTTTGTTTGAGTTAGACATGGAAAACCTATATTGGAAGGAATTTTGTAAAATTATTTACAAACATAAATAAATTACACAGGCTAACAATGATGCTCTCATGCACATCTTCTCGAAAATCATAGAACTAGAGCAAGACAATATCACAAATGCTACCCAAATAAGGAATATTCTTCTCCTCCAGAAACAACAAATAGAATATCTAGAAGTTGAATTCTATGGGCTCCACTCTCTAGTTATCCTTCATCATTTGGATTATCTCCTTGTCGCCTCCAATAATTATGGCTGCAAGAACTTGTTGAAAGCAGATTTCAGGGAAGATGAAATAGTGGTTCAAAATTACAATCCCATGGAGATGGAAGAAATAGAGTCCCCTCATTCAACTAAGGGGCATGAAGATCAAGAAAATGCACCTACCTAAATGGTTTTGTATTTTTTTTAGAATTGTTAGTTTTTTAAGGTAAATTTGTAAAGCACGTTACTTGTAGAAATACTTGAATTTCCTATATAAAGAAGGCTTTAAAGATCATGATAGCTATATTGGAACTATGATCTTAGTTTTGGAATAGGATTCAGAATACTTTGTATGTAATTGTTGCTAGCTTCAACACACTTTCCTTTTTAAAATAAAAAATAAAAAACATCATCTTCATCAAAATAAATTTAAAACAAAATTATTAAAAAAAAAGAAAAAAATCAAAATTCACAATAATGTTGTATACACATTAATATAAAATTAGATGTATCACATTTCATTATAATTTTATATTTGAAAATAAAGTTATTATAATTAGTTTAAAAGTTAAATTTATCAATTTATTATCAATAAAAACATTATAAAACTTTTATATAGCACATTTTCATAATATCATATTATTAAAACCAAATGTTGTTATAATTTAAAATTAAGTTTATCACTTTAATATTATAATTAAATTACCTTTAATAAACAAATAAATTTAAATCATATTATTACATTGTTATAATATAATCCATCACCCCTCGTATGGGGTGTCAGGGACGCAATCAAAGCGTCGATGGGTCCTCGACCCCCCCACCCACCTGGCCTCCAGAGTTGCAGACAAATTCCAGTTGCCTTCGTCACCCACCTCACCTCCTGATGCGGTTTAATTCTCCCCATCGTTGTCTTTTCCTAGATTTCGAGTGTTCATGTACTAGCATTCACATCATGATTATGCACTCACCTCACTTGTCTGATCCTCCTGTCCTTCACATGTGGTATGGGAAGGTGGCAAAGCAGCTAAGTTTTATGGCGGATACAACCCATACCCTCGATAAGAATGGGAGCATCCTCCACTCGTCGGCCATGGCGCTAGGTGTCTATGTTAGTTGTGTGCCCTTCTGGCTACATTACTGCTTTTATCTAGCTGTTCATTTCTCTTGTCCCATGTTCCCCTCCACAACTTCCCTGTCGCAGCCTGTAGTGGGCATTTCCTCCCCCTTCTTTCTCTAGCATCTTGCAGTCTTGTTTTCCAATTCCTTTGATATGGCTAGGGGGAATCTCTTCCAATCGTGGTCGTGGAGGCACCTCGCGTAGACCCAAAACCTGTCAGACAAGGTTGATGGATAATTGGTATGGATTGTTGGTTGTCATTGATGTCAACCATTGGAGAGTGATATTATAGATTGATTTCAACCCTTAGTGATTGATTTCAACCCTTGGACAAAGTCCGGTAGCGAATTCTGGCAGCACAAAGGTTTGGGCAATGGACCCAAGGTTGTTTCATGTATAATGGTATGAGTTTTAATATATTTCAAGGTAAGACTATTCTATATGGATATTACATGTCATTCCATTTCTGGTGGTATGTGGAATGTCACATAACTCCTCATGGTTAGAAAATTATGGCCACGATAAGTTGGAGAAACCAGGTTTGGGTAATGGACCCAAGTTTGTTTGATGGATAATCATATGAGTTTTGATATATTTGAAGGAAAGACAATTCTATATGGATAATACATGTCATGCCATTTCTAGTGGTATGTGGAACGTCACATAACTCCTCACAGTTTGAGAGTTATGGCCTTACGAAGTTGGAGGACATTCATATATTGGCTTGAAGCCCTAAAAGGTCAAAGAAGTCAAAGAGCTTGCAAAGAAGAAATTATTATTTAAATGATAAAGTAAAGTGACAAAGTCAAGAAGGATTATTTACATAATAAAGTGAAGTGACAAAATCAAAGAAGATTATTTAAATGATAAAGTGAGGTGACAAAGTCAAGGAGGAATACTTAAATGATAAAGTAATGGAGAACTTTCTAATTATGGAAAGTGGTTAACCCTAAAAATGAGGAAAATAGGTTAAGTGATCGATAAATGGGTTAAGTGACCTAGAAATAGGTTAAGTGACCTAGAAATGGGTTAAATGACCTAGAAATAGGTTAAGTGACCTAGAAATGGGTTAGTGACCTAGAAGATGCTTCTAAGGAAGATATTTGGAGAGTATAAATAAGAGGCAAGGCTCTCTCATTTTACATCACACTTGAGCATATTGAATATCTATAGGTGACTAAGGTAACCAAAGGATATCTAAGCCTAATTTCAAAGGGAAGGTGAAGAAAAGAAGGCCGGAATTCAAGGGAGGATAAATTCTTTTGATGATGTTTTCTAAGGTATGTTATTTACAGGTCATCTCACCATTTTTGCAATAACTTTTTTATAGAATGATTCAGACCGTGAAATTGATAGGTCATTGAGGAAACATAGCCAAGTATTTTTGGTAAAAAATTCATCTTGTGGGTCGTTGTATTTTTGGAGTTACACTCTGTAGCAAATAAGGTTTGTGGCTAGTCTTGAAACTAGTCTAAAACAAGTGTTTTGGGTAAAAAAGTCATAACTTATTCATAACATATCCAAATTAAGTAAGAACAAATGTGTTGGTTAGAGTACAGTCTGTAGTATTTTTTGTAACATTTTCAGATCCATTCAACAAATATTTTGTGTGGGGAATGCTTTACAAGGTTGCTCTCTAGAATAAGCCAGAATTCAGCAAGGTATGTCATTTTGCTATAACTCCTTTTCTGAGAGGTTATAAGTAGTGACAATTGGAGGAATTGCATTAAACAAACTGAAGAACATTGTGTACTATTTTCATATCTTTATTCATTACAGGTACATAGTTATGATTATTTCAAGTTAGGGTTGTTGACTAATCCCAAACTATTCATGTGAGACTAAAGAAAAGTTTGATGAAAATTCTAGTCTCTTGTTGTGAAAGTTAAGGATGGTTTGCAGGTATGTGATCATATACACCAGCTCTATTACTGAATTACAAATCATATTTGGATGATGAAATTGATGAGGGCTTTTGGTTAAGGTACATGGTTGAGACAAGTAGTTGATGAGTTGGCACATATATGAGGTGTATAGTTGATGATGGTGGTACATATTGATGCGTCATAGTTGATGAGTAGTTGATACATGATTGGTATATACTTGGTACATGGTTGGAGGCACTTGTTAGTAGTATTTTTGACACATGGTTTATGGATGATGTAGCATACTTGTATTGGTATATTATTAGAAGCACATATTGATCTTGGTGATGATTATGATTTGTTGTGTTATGGTTGGTTGATGCACATCTTTGAGGGTTGTATTGGTGATTGATCTTGGTGAATAGATCTTATTTGGTTGATAATATTGATGAGACAGGTTGTTGTGATAGGTTGTTTGGACAGGTTGTTGTGACAGGTTATTTGTAAAGGTTTGGTGCATGGTTGATGCACTTGTTCATGGTACAGGTTTTGAACAACTTTGGTGCATGGTTGATGCATTTGGTCATGGCAAAGGTTTTGTACAGGTTTGGTGCATGGTTGATGCACTTGTTCATGGTACAGGTTTTGTACAGGTTGGTGCATGGTTGATGCACTTGTTTATGGTACATGTTGATTACAGGTTGACTGGTACAGTTTTACAGTAGTATATCTCACAGTGATAGTGTGATAGTGGTTCCATCATTCTAGTTATACGTCAGGGCGGTTGGATGGGGCAAGGACACGTGGTTGTAGCCACCTTTTGGTTATAGCCAGAGAACATAGTGGGTTGTATCCTCCTTCTAGTTGTAGCCAGAGAATTGGGGAGTTGTACCTTCCCTCAGGTTGTAGCTTGAGAAACTAGGGGGTTGGAGCCTCCCTCCAGTTGCAGCTGGAAAACAAATCAAGTTGGTGCTTCCTGTTGGGGATAAATATATGCACTATTAATTCCCACATTTAATTATCAACCGGGGCTCGTAAGATTCGAGGTGCAGGCACAGGAAACGCATGATCAAAGCCTAGTCTAGCCTAATCTAAAGCTGGCAAAACAATCTTCAAACCCACACCGCAGGAAATTAACACTAAGGATTCATCACTGGGACACAGAAATAACTTAGTGCTATAAGGGCTTAGATCACAGTCTTTCATGCACTTAGGGTAATGTTCACGTGATTAATCATGAGTAGCTTACTCAAGTCTTATGTCTTTCAATGAGTATTTCCTATAGTAGATCCACACTTAAATGCAATAAAAGAAGCAAGCCAAAGGAAATGAGATTCACGATAGAAACTAACACCTTAGGAATAATTTCAACGCGGGAAATCCATATCTCACGAGTTAGACCTTTAATCTGTCTATTAGTGATTGAAACTATGTGAAAGTAAAGTGCAAGGAATCCAAAGGTATGTGAAATAAAATTAAGTGCGGGAAACTCAAAATCATCAAACTCAATCAACACCTAAGATTCACTTAATCAACTAAATTTCTGAAATTTATAAAAGAAATTATAATGTAAACTGGTACCCAAAATCTATAATGAAACCAAATATGTTGTAAATAGAGTACCCTCAACTTGACTTTCAAACCAAACCAAAATAGACTACTAAGCTTTATCAACTCAACTTGAAATCTGAAGGCTAGTAATTAAACTCGTAAGACAAACCACTCATACAAACTAAGTACTCAATCAAATAATATGTAAAACAAAGTACTAACTCTTCAACCACACCCTTGAAATAATGACTTATCATAATACCCAATCACTCTAAAAAATCAGTCAAACTAACTGTCAACTCTCCATCAAGTTTCCTTCTCAGAATTTTGATTTGTTCTAGTGTGTATAAATGATGATCAATTCATTTATTGGAAATAAATACTTCTTCGTTTATAAGTATGTTGGAATGTTTCTCTTTGCTCAAACCCATTTATTTTGCCTCTTATTTAATGCACAACCAATTTGCAAATTAAAAATTAGATTTGGTTCTGGAATTTGTGTTGTAGGCTGATCTATAATCATTCCCATTCGATTCATATTTATCAGGGTTGTTTCTTGATTTTTCATTTTAGAATGCCTGAGACAGAAATTTATTGAGAGATCTATGTTTTTTTTTATGAAATCAGAGTTCTAACAACTTACTTAAAATCCTCAAAGTAATGAAATCAAACCTGTGATATCAATGTGTTGAAGTGTAATGAGAATAATCAAATCATCATGTGAGCAACTTATGGTTTATCTTTGCATTAATTAACTATCAAAATCTCATACTATGTTTCATGGAAACAATTCTCAATGGTTATAGATTGTGATCAATGGTTATAGATGAAACAATAACACACACACTGAAATCTAAGTGTTTGTTAAACATGAATTCATAAAATGAAATTGAAATTACAATCAATCATGATCTATAAAAAATCAAATTACACATGAACAAAAATTAAAAAATGTAAATGAAATCAAATATAACTATTAAATAAATGAAACATGGAAACAATTACTCACTCTGAGGGGCCCTTCCTAGGTGGTGAGTGCTGCTTGAAAGCAATCAGATCACTCGAATTCTTGGAACCATGCACATGAGCAATAACTCTTTCATTTCATCAAATTCAGAAATTACAAAAGGGAAGATCACTCTCACAATAGCATTTTGACCTTAACTATCAATGAATGTACCATAATGATAATTGGATTTATCATATCCCTATGAGGCTTATTTATACATGAAAAATCATTGAGAAGTGGATGGGACCGAATCCCAATGCTCAGATTTCAAATTTACAATTTTAGATACAATCCTCAAAAATCTGGGTTTTATTTCAATTTGGCCAAATTTGAGTTAGTCCCCCACCCATATCTTCCAAACCAATTCTAATTTTTAAAAACTACCTACTTAATACTTAGTTTGTCATATTCTAAACAAAACCCATTTCGTAGAATTTCTAGATCTAATGCCATCTGCATGGAAATCGAGGTGCAAATTGGCAGTTTGAGTTTTTTCAATAATTTTAGCAGAATCATTCCCCCTAAGATGGAGGTCCACACGTGTGATCTGGGTGAATTCTACCTCACATTTCCGCTTGTAAACGTGGCTTTGGAAAAAACCCATGTACCCGATTTTCCTCTAGAATCTTTCCAAAATTTTGAATTATTTCTAGTACCAGATTAGCACAGTTGGTACCGGATTAGAACAGTTGGTACCGGATTAGAACAATTGGTACCGAATTAGAAAAATTAGTACCAGAATATTGTAGCCAGGGGTTTAGTACCAGATGAACACAGTCATGACTATGGGTACTGAACCAACGTGATGGTAGTACTGGATGGAGCTAGTACTAGAATAGGCAGAATCTGGTACCGGATGAAGCTGGTACCGGAAGAGGTAGAGAGCTGGTACCGAATGAACACAAAGGTAGTACCGGATCAACGTAGAGTATCATATGACATGGAGTGTGGGTACCGGATCACTATCCAGGCACCGGTTGACAGTAGAATCTTCTGGTACCGGATGACTTGGAGTATCGGATGGCCTACAATGCGGGTACCAGAACAGGAACAATACAGGTACCGGAACATGGACAGTGCATATACCAGAAATTGAACAGTGAAGAACATGTTTCTTTGACCTAGAAACATAGGATTAAACCATCATCGACAAAACTATTGTATAAGCATCCTTTTAATCACTAAAAATATAGAAAACTATGTATTAACCACATAGGATGAATAATAAGAGATAATGGAGGTTTATGGTGTAATTAGCTATATATTATTGACGAAATGCAGGGAGAAGGTTTAATGATGAGTGTATTTGTATGGCAGAAAGTATGACAAAACCAGAGCTCAACATACCCCCAAACCCAAGGATTTGCATGTCCTCATGCAAACAAGGTGAAGAACTTATGATACTCTGCTTATAGATTTATGTGACATTGTTTCTTTTGTGTAAGTGTTGGTTCTTGTGAAATAACACTTTGGAAACTGCCACAGATTGATTTCAAATAGAGAAACAAAATTATCATAAAAATGGAGGAAAAGCAGTGGATGAGGTATCAGAGTGATGGTGAATGGTGTGCATATGGATAATGGTTTATAAAATGTTGGTGATGGTGGTCGTATGAACTTGGACATTAATTTTAAGACCAATATTTACTTTGTGGTTCTTTGCTTGGATAGGAAACAATGACTTCATCCTCTTTGAGATGACTTAAGAATTCTTTATGATGTACAAAGAGAAGACACTATAGATGTTGCTTTGTATTTGTATACCACATAATTCCTTTTCATTACTTGGTCTTATCATCAAAGTATATTGTTCATTATGACAAGTGGAGTGAAGATGGAGGGTTTACTGAGTAGTTGTGATAATGCATAGTGGAGTGGGTAATAGTGGTTATGCATCATGTTTTCCATGTTCTTAGTAAATTAAAAATATTTGTACCATCTTTACCTCAAGTTACCCTTGCTTTGAATTCTAATGCATGTTGAAGTGGAAACTAGAAGAACATGATGAAATGTTTGCAAAACCATGATGTAGATTGCTGAAATTTGAAGATGAAATGGAGCAAGGTTGTGAATTGATGGATATCTAGGAGAGAGAATTGATGAATGTTGATCTATTGAGATTCCTTATGTCTCTCTCTCCCCCAAACCCACTGGTTTGCATGTCCTCATGCAAACTCTCATTAGCACATAAAATGTATGCAAACTGAAAGTGGACTATGTGGAACCGATGCATGTTGACTGAAGGAGAGAAATGAAGTATGCCAGAGCTGAGAGCTACTGAAAATATCCTGCAAAAAGTACCCTCGAAAAAGATTTAAATTTATGTATTGTTGGTATAGAAACCTACCAGCTTCTGTACCAGTAGTACCGGAACAAAAAAAATCTAAAAGAACTAAACCAATACTATTATTATGAGAGAAGAAATATACATTTATGCCATGCTTAAAGAAACAACCAAAAATCAAAATTTATTCATGCTTGTAAATTTGGAAATGAAATTTATTTTAAAATATTACAAGCATAAAGGAAATTTCTAACTTACTTATTACATACGATTTCATCAATCATTAACAGTTGTATGCTCAGTAAACCATGTAAATTATGATGGGGGATTTTTCCTCTTATCCTTAAACAAGAGAACATGAGGATATATGTGGTCTTTAATAAATGAGAAACCGATAGGAAACCAGTCATACCTGTTTAATTTCTCAAATAATCTATGTCATTCAAGTGATATTGATAAAGTTTGCATTTGAGTTTATTAGACTCCTACACTTATGGGTCCCACCTCTAGGAAAATGACATCTTAGGTATGAATGACGGGGGTCTTAAGACCATCTTACAGACATTCTCAAATGGTAATTAGATGAGGTTCATTATCCTTTTGTTCAACCATGCATGCTTCTTCTTAACGATTTACACAAGTATATTGTTCATATGGACAAATATAGATTAGGCATAATGAAAGACAACAAAATCAGAACCCATTGCCAGCAAGCCTGTTCAGTACTCCGATGGGGTAATTTTGACATTCAAGAAATATCCTTCCCAGGAAGAATTCCCCATTGCCCACGAGCCTGTTTAGTACCCTGATGGGTTTGCCTAGTTATACCACAGGCCAGTACCCGCTGCCAGCAGACCTGTTCAGTATCCCAACGGGTTTTCCTAGTTATACCACATGCCAGTACCCGCTACTAGAAGACCTGTTCAGTATCCCAACGGGTTAGCCTCTTACACCCATTTTCCATCAAAGGATCTTGTCCCAATATTTACCCTTAAGATAAAATTTATAGATTGTTTTCGCATGGGTGAATGGGGGAGCATCTTTGAAAACCTTTTTACAGGATGGGATGGTATTGAGTTGGAAGATATTTTATAGATTGCCCATAAAAGATTGTTCATATGAAAAATAGACTTATGTATCGAGATTAGTCAAAAGACATATCATGGTCAAACTTACTTAATGTGTGGTGGATGAGGCCATGAGAGAATGACCTAAAGGTGTCTCTAGTCCCCAGGTTCATCATCCCATTATAAGATTGTGTTCCCTCACAAGTAGAAGTTTCATTCACTCTTATGCTACTATTTGATAAGAATGATTGAATAACAAGTTCTGATAGGAAACTAGGATGTACAAGTTACCTATGGGTATCATTATGCAGACCTTAAATATTTTGTAAATCCCCATAATATTTTAAAGATTAGGCTTATGAGCAACTGTTATTATTAATAGTCAGAAATTTGTATGTAATAAGAAGAAGAAATATCTTAAGTTGTTTTGGTTTTTGATGTTAGATCACCAATATTATCTTCATCTCATTTTGTTTATTTGAAAAGAAACATGAAAATATGTTGCATTTATTTAGAACTAGGTTAACTAACATGCAACTTTTACTCTATCCTATCTAAGAACAAGAAATTAAATTTCACGTGTAAGAATATTTCCAATGTAACCATGTGCGTAACAGGTGTAGAAATACATTCATACTCGGGTTTGAAAGATAAGCTTTAATGTATATTAGAATACGAAGAAACAACTGCTTTGATGATGATGTGGAGAGTTGCTAAAGAAGGGAGTGGTGTTTCAATCTTGTTGTTGTATGGAACCAATGTTCAATGTAATCTTGATGTTCTTGGTTCACTTCCTCATTTCGACCACTCTACATGTCTCCCTCTATCATGCCATGCAGATCATCTTCTTTCAGATGGTTTGTCTCTTGGATGCATACTAGATCTGGCGATATGCATGTCAAGAACTCCTCTATCTCAGGTTCTAGAAGTTTCTCTCCATTGAATGATTCTCCAGTCTCCTCTACAGGTTGGAAAGGGTAATCAAAGGAGGCTTCTAGATCTTCTTGTGGATGTAGCTTATGGAAATATTGTTTTTCTATCACTTCTGGAGAGGCGGATAGGTTCTTGACTACTGTCAATATTTTTTATTTTTGCGAGGCAGAGATTGAGATCCCAGTTGCTGCTAGGATGGAGAGAGTTCTTCCAAACTCTTGATCATCTTTGAGTCCTTGTTGTTGGTTTATGGGTCCCCGTTCTTACAGTGCCCAATTTTATTTTTTAAATCCTAAGGAAATAAAAAGAAGAAAACTAAAAGAAAATGCAAGCAAAAACCAATTATATACTTGAAGCGCAACCGTGCTACTAGGACCCTGTTGTCACCAAGTTATTTGTTCACACAAGTTAGCTTCTCTTCTCATATATATAAAAAAAAATGGCTAATGCTAATAAAACACAAATTATAACTACTAAAAGGAAGAGGACAACCTAACTTTGGAGTAACCCCACTAAAGTGGATACGTGGGCTCTTCCCTCACGTCTTACCGTCTTCTCTCCGCCCTTAGGTCGTCCTTAAAATCACACCACACTTACATGAAAATAAACACGCTTGCATGAAAGGAATAATCAAATCTTTGGAGAAATAAAAGCAACCTACATACGCTCTAATCCCTTTAGCTCCTCCCCGGCAATGGCGCCAAAATTTTGGGGCTAAATATATGCACTATTAATTCCCACATTTAATTATTAACCGAGGCTCGTAAGCTTTGAGGTGTAGATGCAGGAAACGCATGATCAAAGCCTAGTCTAGCCTAATCTAAAGATGGCAAAACAATCTTCAAACCCACACCGCAGGAAATTAACACTAAGGATTCATCACTGGGACACATGAATAATTTAGTGCTATAAGGGCTTAGATCACAGTCTTTCATGCACTCAGGGTGATGTTCGTGTGATTAATCGTGAGTAGCTTACTCAAGTCTTTTGTCTTTCAATGATTATTTCCTATAGCGGATCCACACTTAAATGCAATAAAAGAAACAAGCCAATGGAAATGAGATTCACGATAGAAACTAACACCTTAGGAAGAATTCCAACGCGGGAAGGCCATATCTCACGAGTTAGACCTTTAATCTGTCTATTAGTGATTGAAACTATGTGAAAGTAAAGTGAAAGGATTCCAAAGGTATGTGAAATAAAATTAAGTGTGGGAAACTCAAAATCATCAAACTCAATCAACACCTAAGATTCACTTAATCAACTAAATTTCTGAAATTTATAAAACAAATTATAATGCAAACTGGTACCCAAAATCTATAATGAAACCAAATATGTTGTAAACAGAGTACCCTCAACTTGACTTTCAAACCAAACCAAAATAGACTAGTAAGCTTTATCAACTCAACTTGAAATCTGAAGGCTAGTAATTAAACTCGTAAGACAAACCACTCATACAATCTAAGTACTCAATCAAATAACATGTAAAACAAAGTACTAATTCTTCAACCACACCCTTGAAATAATGACTTATCATAATACCCAATCACTCTAAAAACTCAGTCAAACTAACTGTCAACTCTCCATCAAGTTTCCTTCTCATAATTTTGATTTGTTCTAGTGTGTATAAATGATGATCAATTCATTTATTGGCAATAAATACTTCTATGTTTATAAGTATGTTGGAATGTTTCTCTTTGTTCAAACCCAGTTATTTTTCCTTTTATTTAATGCACAACCAATTTGCAAATTAAAAATTAGATTTGCTTCTGGAATTTGTGTTGTAGGCTGATCTATAATCATTCCCATTCGATTCATATTTATCAGTGTTGTTTCTTGATTTTGCATTTCAGAATGCCTGAGACAGAAATTCATTGAGAGCTCTATGTTTTTTTTTTAATGAAATCAGAGTTCTAACAACTTACTTAAAATCCTCAAAGTAATGAAATAAAACCTGTGATCTCAATGTGTTGAAGTGTAATGAGAATAATCAAATCATCATGTGAGCAACTTATGGTTTATCTTTGCATTAATTAACTATGAAAATCTCATACTCTGTTTCATGGAAACACTTCTCAATGGTTCTAGACTGTGATCAATGGTTATAGATGAAACAATAACACACACACTGAAATCTGAGTGTTTGTTAAACATGAATTCATAAAATGAAATTGAAATTACAATCAATCATGATCTATAAAATATCAAATTATACATGAACAAAAATTAAAAAATGTAAATGAAATAAAATCTAACTATTAAATAAATGAAACATGGAAACACTTACTCACTCTGAGGGGCCCTTCCCAAGTGGTGAGTGTTGCTTGAAAGATATTAGATCACTCGAATTCTTGGAACCATGCACATGAGCAATAACTCTTTCATTTCATCAAATTCAGAAATTACAAAAGGGAAGATCACTCTCACAATAACATTTTGACCTTAACTATCAATGAATGTCCCATAATGATAATTGGATTTGTCATAGCCCTATGAGGCTTATTTATACATGAAAAATCATTGAGAAGTGGATGGGACCGAATCTCAATGCTCAGATTTCAAATTTACAATTTTAGATAAAATCCTCAAAATTTTGGGTTTTATTGCAATTTGGTTAGATTCAAGTTAGTCCCCCACCCATATCTTCCAAACCAATTCTGATTTTTAAAAACTGCCTACTTACTACTCAGTTTGTCATATTCTAGACAAAACCCATTTCGTAGAATTTTTAGATATGATGCCATCTACACGGAAATTGAGGCGCAAGTTCGCAGTTTGAGTTTTTCAATAATTTTAGCAGAATCATTCCCCTTGAGCTGGAGGTCCACACATGTGATCTGGGTGAATTTTTCCTCATGTATCCGCATGTAAACTTGGCTCTAAACAAAACCCATGTACCCGATTTTCCTCCAGAAGCTTTCCAAAATTTTGAATTATTTCTAGTATCTGATTAGCACAGTTGGTACCGGATTAGAACAATTGGTACCAGATTAGAACAATTAGTACCAGAATCTTGTAGCCAGGGGTTTAGTACGAGATGAACACATTCATGACTATGGGTACCAGACCGACGTGATGGTAGTATTGGATGGAGCTAGTACCGGATGAAGCTGGTACCGAAAGAGGCAGAGAGTTGGTACCAGATGAACGCAAAGGTAGTACCGGATCAATGCAGAGTATTGGATGACATGGAGTGTGGGTACTAGATGACTTTCCAGGAACCGGTTGGTTGTAGAACCTTCTGGTACCGGATGACTTGAAGTATCGGATGGCCTACAATGCGGGTACTAGAACAGGAACAATACAGGTAGCGAAACATGGATAGTGCATATACCGGAACCTGAACAGTACAAAACATGTTGCTTGAACATAGAAACATAGGATTAAACCATCATCGACAAAACTATTGTATAATCATCCTTTTAGTCACTAAAAATATGGAAAACTATGTATTAACCACATAGGATGAATAACAAGAGATAATGGAGGTTTATGGTGTAATTAGCTATATATTATGGATGAAATGTCGGGAGAAGGTTTAATGATGAGTGTATTCGTATGGAAAAAAGTATGACAAAACCGGACCTCAACACTTCCAATGAATGTAATTCTTCAAGACATATAAGAAAAAGCATTATGTGGTTTTCTCTTGCTTTGGGTTTCCACATAAAACACTGGTGTACTATGTATGTGTATGATTGTTCATTTGTTCATTGCTTATTTACTCTGCAGTTATTGGATTATAATGCTACATTGATATAACACTTGGATTATATGGTTAAAATGGATTAAATTGCTCAATTACTGATTCACCCCCCCTCTTAGTAATCCAACAATTGGTATCAGAGTCGATTCCTTCAGGAAACAGTTTAACCACTGGAAGGAGATCATGGATTATTCTGAGAATGGAGTAGTAATTTTTAATGGTTAGAGTGGTTTTAAGTATGAGTTGTGGAGCATAAGGATGGAAGTATTTTTGCAGGCATAGGGACATTATATTTGGCTATCAGTTGTTACAGGATATGATAGTTCAAAAAGAGCAAAGACTGCAGCCAAGAAGGAATTGAGCAAGAATAACAAAATAGTAATGGATTTCATCTAGGAAGGATTACCTAATCCGGTAAGAGAAAAAGTTGGTAAATGTTCATCAGCAAAATAAATTTGGGATAAGTTACATGAAATATATTCGTCACCCATCACAGATTCAGAAAATGTCAAAGAAGATGCAGATACAAATCAAGAAGAATTATGTTCGCCATGTCAAGAATATTCAGAGGATGAAGAGTACATAATCACTAGAGGTATGTTTTTTTGTGTTAATTGTGAAAAACATGGACATCTTGAAATAGAATGTCATGAAGGAAATGAGATAGAAAAGCTAATTGAAAAGGAAGACAATTATGAAGAATAATTGATTAGTGCTTGAGATAAACTAAGAGAAGAAAACAATTCACTCAAGAAAGAATTGATGAAACAAAAGGAAAGTGTTCACATTTTTTAAGAAGCCCAACAAGTCATCGAGAACTTAAGAACTCAGCTAGAAGAAGCTAGAAAGATCGAAGAAAATCTTGAATATCAAAAGAAGTGTTTGGAAACCAACATAGTAGCACAGAAGGAAGAAGCAAAAATGAGAGAGAATATATTGACAGATAATCTTAAGGAGATAACTAACAATCTAAACCAGCTTGAGGTAGAGTTTGGTCAAGAAGAAAAATGACTTGAAGAAGATATAATCACATTAAAAATTCAGCTTAAAGAAGCAAAAAGAATAGAAGAAGTCATGAAGTCTTGGATAATAAAGAAAGAAGAAGAGGTTGAGAAGCTTGAAGAAGAAGTTGTCACATTGAGAAGTAAAATTGTCAAGCTCAACAAGAACGTTAAAGAGACAGAAACATCCACATCAGTTATAAGGAATGAAGAGAAGCACTCTGGGTTGCTAGAAAAGAAGAATGAAGAAAATAGAAAGAGTTATGCAGAAGTACTCAAAGGAAGTAATCATGGTCAACCAGAATCTATGAAAACTGTTGAAGATACATCTTCAAGAAGACCATCCATGTTCAAGCCACAAAAAAGCTTCAATCATGATCATGATCAGTCAAGGAAAAAATTTAGAAGGACTAAACCACAAAGAAGATCATTCACTCCCAAGTATGCAAATTTATTTTATGGTCATTGTTTTTATTTTACTAACTTTGGACATAAGGTTGTAGATTGCAGGGACTATAAAAGAAATGTTCAAGCAAGAAGTGCCTATGTGATCGCACATAAAATTGATTGTTACAAATGTCATAACTATGGACACATAGCCAGTGATTGTAGAATCATGATCGATACTTCCATGAAAGAGAATATTGATATCAGATATAAGAAAGTATGGATAAGAAAAAAAGAAGAACAAGTGAACAAAGACCAGGTACCAAAGATCGCAAGATTGGCAATAAAACGAGATGAAGAAAATTCTACAGAGAAAAATAAAGATGTCAGATTTAGAAAGGTTTGGAAAATAATTGAAAGAAATGAAGGGCATGTAAATAAGGAACAGGTTCAAGATATTGTACTTTCATGCATTGTAGTGAAAGATGAATCCACAAACAGAAAGAAATAAGTCAGAGCTCAGAGAGATAATGAATCTACCAATGAAGATGATGATGAATACACATCAAAGCAGTAATTGTTCTGAGCCATTCGGATTAGAGACTCCCAAGTAATATAAATATTAGACAGGGGGATTCTATGCAATAGTTGTGACAGACGAAAGAACCATCCTTCGAGAAACTTGCAGAGTTTGAGAAGACAGATTCAGAGAAATCAGTTAGTAGAAGTACAATTCAATATATTATTCAATACTTCATGATAGTATAGTGATAAATGGGTTAGCATTATGGAAAATTGCGCAAGTAGATTCTTGGACAGTATAGACAGAGATGGATTCGTAATAACACTTAGAAGGTTTGGACAAATATATGATAGTGGACGAGAGCATGGATTCATAGATTGGTTCTTAGAGTGGTTCAGAGACAAAGGAACATTATCATAATGGATGATAATTATACAGGAAATGGCTCGAAGAATACTAATGGATTCCAAATTGACAGATATTTTTTGGACACATGCAGTGCATACATCAGTTCACATTCAAAATAGAGTAATGATCAGAAACAACAATGACAAAACTCCCTACAAACTATGGAAATGAAGCACAGACAACAACCTCTACATCAAGGTAACTCAAGATATGTCAAAGAAACCAAGGAATTTTTATTTCTCAAACTAAGTATATCATAGAAATGCTAAAGAGGTTTAGAATGGAAGATTGCAAACCAGTTACCACTCATTTGCAAACCAGTTGCAAGTTGAGAAAAGATGATGATTCAAAGTCTATAGACCAGAGGCAATACATGTCAATGATTGGTAGCTTACTATATGTGACAACATCCAAACCAGATGTAATGCAGGCAGTTGGACAAGTGGAAAGATTTCAAGAAGCAACAAAGGAATCACATGTATTAGCAGTGAAGAGGATTTTCGGATATCTCAAAGGAACATAAGAGTTTGGATTATGGTATCCAAAAGGAAAGGATATATCACATATTTCCTACATAGATGCAGATTGGGCAGGTTGGATTGATGACCGACGAAGCACTAGTGGAGCAACGTTCTACTTGGGTGAGTGTTTAGTATATTGGCTAAGCAAGAAACAATCATCAATATCCTTATCTACAGCCGAGTCATAGTATATTGCAGCAACAACATGTTGTACACAGGTTCTATGGATGAAACAAACTTTGACAGATATACAGGTTGAGTATGATGAGCCCATTCCAATATATTGTGATAATACAAGCACCATAAGTATCTCAAAAACCCCAATGATGCACTCCAAGATGAATCACATTCCAATCAAGTATCACTTTCTACAGGAACAGGTTGCAGATAAGAACATCAGAGTTGAATATGTGGGAACAAAAGAACAAGTGACATACATATTTACAAAATCGCTTCCATGAGAAGCCCTTGAGTATCTTCACCAGAGACTAGGAGTAATTTCTACTCCAAAATGAATTCTTTTGAATGCTTATCTTATATGTCTTAGATGTACACGAGGAAGCACCATAAATAGGACAAAGGGGGAGAGATTTATCAGATGCAAAGGTAAATTCTTGGAGAGAGAGCATAGAGGCATGTTTCCAAGGGGAGTGATTGTCACAAGGGAAGAATGAGCGATATGACTTCAGAGTGATACCCTTTGTCAAAGGGGGATATATTATTCATATGAAGGGAAAGAGAGTAATCAGAGAATTATAAACACAAATCAAAGGCACATAGACAAGGGGAGCAACCCCAAGGAGATTTTAGTGAGGGGGAGCATCCCCAAAGGGAGATACCCTTTTCCATTGATGTCAAAGGGGGAGAGATAGAAACATTGATAAAGAGTATAAGCATGAATTTTATCATGACTAAGTGTTTCCATCAATGTTGGTGTTGCCATCAATGCCAAAAGGGGAGATTGTCAAATAGTTGGCTTAGGTTGATGGATAGTTGGCATGGATTGTTGGTTGTCATTGATGTCAACCGTTGGAGAGTGATATTGCGGATTGATGTCAACCCTTAGTGATTGATTTCAACCCTTGGAGAAAGTATGGTAGCAAATTTTGGTAGCACAAAGGTTTGGGTAATGGACCCAAGGTTGTTTCTTGTATAATGGTATGAGTTTTAATATATTTGAAGGTAAGAATATTATATATGGATAGTACATGTCATTCCATTTATATTGGTATGTGGAACATCACATAACTCTTCACGGTTAGAGAGTTATGGCCATGAGAAGTTGGAGAACCCAAGTTTGGGTAATAGACCCAAGTTTGTTTGATGGATAATGGTATGAGTTTTGATATATTTGAAGGTAAGACTATTCTATATGGATATTACATGTCATGTCATTTTTGGTGGTATGTGGAATGTTACATAACTCCTCAAGGTTTAAGAGTTATGGCCTTATGAAGTTGGAGGACCCTCATATGTTGGCTTGAAGCCCCAAAAGGTCAAAGAAGTCAAAGAGATTGCAAATAAAAAATTATTATTTAAATGATAAAGTAAAGTGAAAAAGTTAAGAATAATTATTTAAATAATAAAGTGAAGTGACAAAATCAAAGAAGATTATTTAAATGATAAAGCGAGGTGACAAAGTCAAGGAGGAATATTTAAATGATAAAGTAATGGAGAACTTTCTAATTATGGAAAGTGGTTAACCCTAAAAAAGAGGAAAATAGGTTAAGTGACCTATAAATGGGTTAGTGACCTAGAAATGGGTTAAGTGACCTAGAAATGGGTGAAGTACTAACCTAGAAATGGGTTAAGTGACCTAGAAGATGCTTCTAAGGAAGATATTTGGAGAGTATAAATAAGAGGCAAGGATCTCTCATTCTACATCACACTTGATCATATTGAATATATATAGGTGACTGAGGTAACCAAAGGATATCTAAGTCAAATTTTAGAGGGAAGGTGAAGAAAAGAAGGCCGGAATTCAAGGAAGGATAGATTCTTTTGATGATGCTTTCTAAGATATGTTATTTACAGGTCATCTCCCCATTTTCGCAATAATTTTTTTATAGAATGATTTAGACTATGAAATTGATAGGCCATTGAGGAAACATAACCAAGTATCTTTAGTAAGAAATTCATCTTATGGGTCGTTGTATTTTTGGAGTTACACTCTGTGGCAAATAGGGTTTGTGGCTAGTCCTGAAACTAGTCTAAAACAGGTGTTTTGGGTAAAAACGTCATAACTTCTTCATAACAGATCCAAATTCATTAAGACCAATTTTTTTGGTTAGATTAAAGTCTGTAGTATTCTTTGTAACATTTTCAGATCCACTCAACAAATATTTCGTGTGGGGCATGCTCTACAAGGTCACTCTCTAGAATAAGCCAGAATTCAGCAAGGTATGTCATTTTTGCTATAACTCATTTTCTGAGAGGTTCCAAGTAGTGACACATGGAGGAATTGCATAAAACAAACTGAAGAACATTGTGTAATATTTTCAGATATGTATTCATTATAGGTACATATTTATGATTATTTCAAGTTAGGTTTGTTGACTAATCCCAAACTAGTCATGTGACAGTGGTTCCATCATTCTACTTATATCTCACAGTGATAGTGTGAAAATGGTTCCATCATTCTACTTATATGTCAGGGCGGTTGGATGGGGCAAGGACAGGCAGTTGTAGCCACCTTCTGGTTGTAGTCGGAGAACATAGGGGGTTGTAGCCTCCTTCTGGTTGTAGCCAAAGAATTGGGGAGTTGGAGCATCCCTCGGGTTGTATCCTGAGAACCTAGGGGGTTGGAGCCTCCCTCCAGGTGAAGCTAGAAAACAAAGGAAGTTGGTGCTTCCAATTAATGTAATTCTTCAATACATATAAGAAAATTCATTTTGTGGTTTTCTCCTACTTTGATTTTCCACGTAAAACACTGGTATATTGTGTATGTGTATGATTGTTCATTTGTTCATTGCTTATTTACTCTGCAGTTATTGGATGATAATGCTACATTGGTATAA
>ML793203.1:416606-432095 GCA_009831015.1 Picea engelmannii | reverse complement strand
ACATGCTTACAATATTTGGTTGATTAGTGCCTTGATTATTTGTAGGGAATATATATATTACAATATATTACAATATTACAATATTGCAATGTAATAGTAATGCCATAATACAATATTACAATGTAATAGTAATGCCATATTACAATGTAATATGGCATTACCATATTACATTGTAATATGGCATTACCATATTACATTGTAATATGGCATACAATATGGTATACCATATTTGATGTAATTTTTTTTTTAAACCTAAAGTCATCGTGGCAATATTGACGCAAGTTCGTCGGAATTTGCCATGAATATTCGTCGCATATACAGCATGTGCGTCGTAATTTATTGGCTTGGCATAACTTTTCATCCCAATTGCGACGAAGTTTTGTCATAATTACCACATTTCTTTGTTGTTATTTCGACGATATTTCATCGTAATTGCGACGATGCGTAGGGTTAATCGATATTGAAGGTGGTGACAAGTGGAGAGCTATTTTCGTCGATGTTTCCATGCACACTTGGATCGTGGATATAGCGAAAAAATTATTCCAACGAAAAAAAATCTCGGCTTTCGTGGAAATTGTGACGGATAAGTGTGGCAATATTAACGAAAAAACGTCGCAAATTTGCTCATATGTACTAGTGTGTGGAGCTCCTCCTGCCATCTTTGTCACCTGCCATATCTGAATCAACACAACCCTGTAGAACAATGTCTAAACCTCCAAATCATAATGCATGAGTAGTAATACTTCTTAGTACATGAGAATCCACTTGACTTCCTCCCAATGTTCTTTACCTAGATTGTTCATATACCTGCTCACAACTCCCACTCCATGTGCAATATATGGTCTTGTGAAAACCATTGCATACATCAAACTGTCAACTGTTGATGAATACGGGACCCTGGACATGTAACTTATATCCTCTTGTGTCTTGGGACACATTTCCTTGGTTAATTTGAAATGACTAGCCAAAGGTGTCTTAACTGGTTTTGCATTATGTATTATAAACCTTTCCAACACCTTCTTTATGTACTCACCCTGAGACAATGTCAATTTGCGATATTTCATGTCTCTTGTTATTCTCATACCAAGGATTTTCTTTGCAGCACCCAAATCCTTCATCACAAATGAATTATCTCATTTCTTCTTGAGCACATTTATATCGTGTCTGTTAAACCCTGCAACAAGCACGCCATCTACATACACGAGCAAGATAATATAGCTTCCATTTTCTATCCTTTTAAAATAAACACAATGATCGGAATGACATTTAATATAACATTGTTCTGTCATAAACCTGTCAAACTTCAAATACCAATGCCTTGGAGCTTCCTTTAGGCCATACAATCTCTTCTTCACCCTGCATAACAAATTCTCTTTTCCTTTGACCTCATACCCCTATGGTTGTTGCATATAAATCTCTTCCTCCAAATCCCCATGGAGAAAATATGTTTTTACATCTAAATGTTCAATATGAAAATATTCTACTACCACAAGACTTAAAATAGTCCTAATTGAAGTCATTTTAACAACATGAGAAAATATTTCATTAAAATCTATACCTTTCTTTTGTGCAAACCCCTTTACAACAAATCTAGACTTGTACCGCTTTTTGCCTCCATCTTCTTCCTTCAACCTGTAAACCCATTTATTCTGCAATGCTCTTTTTTCTTTGGGCAACTGAACCAAGTCCCAAGTCTAGTTATTTACCAAGGAATCCATTTCATCTTTCATGTAATATCCCTAGGCCAAACCCAATTGTAAATGTAAATATAAATGTACTTAAGCTGGTGAGTTGTTTGACATCATTTTTGTATGCACCTTCCGTGGTATAGTGTGTGCCTGTACTATGTAGTAAAATGAGGAAGTGTGCACATTCCAGGGTACCATGCGCAACAACTTAAGTGCGCGCCATTTTGAGGCCAGGGAGCCTTTGTGTATATATTGTGTTTTATAAGCTGGTGAGCCAGTTTTGTGATGATTAGGCCGGAGAGCGTAGATGTTAAAGGCTAGCGAGCCTATTTTTGTATATGTTTCATCATTAATATAAAACACATCGATGCACGCAGACCGACCACGATAAAAGAGTATGGGGAACTAAACTCCACTAGTTAGGGAAAGGGGGGCTAAAAGTTAAGGAAAAGGGGCTAAGATAGGGAGCTTAAGCCAAAAAGGAATATTATATTAATATTTCTTAAAGTATAAAGTATGGATAATTATTTTATCCTAAGCTCCAAAGTTGGGGACAAGTGGGCAAAAATAGTTCCCAACATGACAAGTGTCAAGTTGGGGACATGCATACATATTGTTTGGACTTAATTCATTTTTCTTATCATTCCTTCCATCATGCAGTCACCCATTCAGCCATACCATGAGTTTTCACTCACGCAATCAGCTATCCTCCGTACTTTCCTATCACAATATCTGAACCTGTATCCATAGTCATACATGTTTGTGTACCTGGTTAGCTTGGGAGATAGACTGAAGAAGTGGGTTGTCTGGCCTGTGGGATATTAAAGAGGCGGTTTGTTAGGCCCATGAGAAATTTCTATTTGGGTGAGAGAATTTCTAGGAATTGATTTCCTGAAGGTGCTAAACTACAACTACAGGGCTCTGAGATTTCTTGTTTGGTCTGTTGTTGAAGCCTAGAAAGGAAGTGGGGCAACCGAAGGACTATTGAGCAGAGAAGGGGCACACTTCCTGGGGTGGGATAGGCATGTGGGGAATGAGGGACTGTAGGATGTTAGTTTGAGTTGGAACCTATGACAGATTCCTTCCTATTATCTATGATCCATTAGCTTTGTTAGGAATCCCTTTACATGGGTGGAGTTTAGTCCCAGTGTGGGGGTGACTCACTATTGAGAGTGATGAGCAGTGTGGTCTAAGGCTGGGAGTTTCGTGGAAGGTTTGTACGCAGTTGGTGATATTCTTACCAAGACAAGTGTCAACTGTGTGATAAAATTATATGTTGAATAATTAATTATGTGTTTATTTTTATGGATTTATCTTGTGTATGGTTTATAACTGTGTTTATATTTATGGTTATTGCTTGTATATGTTGCATGTATATGTTTATTGTTATTTCAGTATGAATCCGTGCATTTACAGTATGTATTTTTATGTTTACATTTTATATATATAAATTTTGGCAAGAGTTGTGTGTATATGTTTTTAATTGCATGCAGTTCGAAAAATTTATGTGCCATAGCTCAATTGGATATTGGGTATGTTACAGTATGTTGAGCATAGAATGAAAGCGTTTTATCGAGTAGCATGGCCCGTCATGGGTGGTTGGGGATGTTACAACATGGTATCAGAGATTCAATTTTCAACACTGAGCCTGGATGGGCCGGGTAAGTTGGGTTGAAGAGAAATTTCATAGAGGATTGATTTCGAAGTGGCCAAATTTCAATTTATAGAGCGTCCATGGTAAAAAGTAACAACAATTGGGTGGAATTGGGAAAATCCCCAATTTTTGTTGTTAAATTCATGAGAAAATTGACAAATTTGGCCATGTGGTGAGATATTATTGATTTAATATTTGTTCTAGAAAATTCATAGCTGGAATTGGTCGAATTGGAAGTTACGGTGAAGCCATGATAGATGGAGCGAAATTAGTAATTAAAATTCTCAATTCGTGAATTGAGTTTGGGAAACATGTGTTCTAGAAATGTCAACCCACAACGATTTGTTGTTACAGAGGTTGAATTGGTGTTATCGGGGTGAAATTGAGGAAATTTCATAGTTGCATAATGTCTATGATAAATTGGGGAAAACGTTAGAAACAAAAGCCCCAATTTCTGCAGTGGAATTAACAAGGAATTGATGTGCATAAAAATGTATGTGCGCAAGTGGGCACACTAAAAATGCACGATGCGCAGTAAAAAGCTTGTGATATGTAAAAATTGGGCATCACGCAGAAAAATGTTGGTGTGCGGGTGCAGGCACTAAATTTTGGCATTGCGCGGAAAAATGTTGGTGTGTGGGTGTGTGCACTAAATTTTGGCACCGCACGAAAAAACATTGGCATGCTGGTGCGCACACTAAATTTTGGCATTGTGCGGAAAAAAGTTAGTGTGTGGGTGTGCACACTAAATTTAGCATTGCGCAGTGTGCATATGTATAATAAGGTGTGCGCGGTGTGCACACACATAATAATGGTGCACGTGATGTGCACAGTATTGGCAGAGTTCAGAGGATTTTTGTTGGTGCGCGCGGAATGTGGTTATATATTGTCACGCGAAAATTTAGTTAATGGTGCGCGCAGACTATTGGTGTGTGGTGGGGGCATACTAAACTTTGGCATGGTGCAACGCGTAGAGTGAAATGCACGTGGAATATCAGTGTGCGATACAAAAACTGCGCGCAACGGGTAATAGTGCAAGAACCAAAATTGTGCGCGGTGGATATTGACACGTGACACAAAAGTAGTGTGTGTCAGGTATTGGTGTGACAGAGAAGTGATACACAGTGGTTATAGGTGTGCATAACACGATTTACCTTGTGGTGTTATTGTGCATGCTAGATATGGGTGTACAGGTTGAAATTTGTGCACGAGAAGTTGTTTGGAGGGTGAACAACAGCAGAAAACCAACGATTTTCTACGACGTTTTATATCATTTGAACGTCATCTTTTTGCAACGCGTTTTTGAGGCTCTTAACAGCGTTTTTAGCTACTAAAAAACCACGAGAAAAAAAGTATACCAAGGTACACTATGTATCTACAACTCAAATAAAATAGCTCGGAGAGATCTTTCTAATGGTGTAAACCGTTCGTCAAACAAAGCTTTTATGATAAAGTTACAGCACAAACAGTGGAGGGTAAATTTTAAGACCCAACTAACTTCAAAGAGCCATAACTTCCTGCTCCAAAATCTGATTGATGCGTAGGAGCAGTAAATGGAAATATATTGAACCATAGAAGACATTCCCAGAGATGAATTAAATTTCTGGGCATGTTAAAAATCTTTAATATGGAAAAGAAGGTACATGTAGCATTCTGAACCAAAAACATGAATTGGCCTAGAACTTCAGCAAGCTGTAACTAGCAGCCCGGAACCCAGAAAAAGGTGAAACTTGGACAAAGTGTCCAGAATATGTATATGAAGAAACACAATTGAGATCCTACGAAAAATCCAATGAAGTAGGTGCAAAAATGCATAATTACATTGCAAAGTTGTGTCAAGTTGAAGGGTGAACAGAAAAATTAATGGGCAATTTTCAAATAACCGTAACTTTCTGCTCAAGACTCAGAATTGAGCATGGGAGAAGGTGTTGGAAAGGTCTCATATAGTAGAATATAAATATTCACCCAGAAAATTGATCTGAGCATTCAATTTTCCAGGAAATCAGAAGAAAGAGTTTTTATATATTATTGAACCAGAATGGTTCATATATTTTCATGAAATTGTTGAGTCAGTTAACCTGACAAAGTTTTGTTGGTTGCACATTTTGTGAAGTTAACAACTAGATAAGAACAAGATCAACATAGAGTCCAGAATAATGTAAGATGAACAGGGGACTTACAGCCAGAAAGATGAGATCAGAGGGATGGATGTCCATTTGGGCATGAAGGAACAAACTCCAATGGACATGGAGAAGGAAGAGATGAAACTATGAATATGGTAGAGACCATTAAAAATTTGTAGAGGGATGTCCAAAGCTATAAAGTTGATAATGAAAGGCTTATTATATCCAAGGAGCAACAATAGGACTTCAAAATGAAGTTAATGTAGATCTTGAACATAATAGAAAAGAAATTGGATAAGGAGAGTGGCTCAAGCAAATTAGAAAATCATGGGTCTCCTAATGAGAAAAGAGGAGCAAGAAGTGTTGGCAGACATCACCGTCACTCCTTGAGGCATTCCAATAAGAGAGAACACAACAGCTCAAGTCCATCCTCTGTCAAGAAGCATAGGAGGTCTAGGATGGATGAACTACGAGGAGAAACGAATAAAATAAAACCTCCTACATTTGATGGTGAGCACAAGAAGGATAAAGATGTAGAGACATGGTTGTTGGGCATGAGAAAGTACTTTCAATTTCATAATTATTCATCTCATGCAAAAGGAAGAATTTCCATCTATCAACTCAAGGGAAAGGCATCTATGTGGTGGGATCAACTTGTGCAGGTGTAGTACCTTAAAGAGAAAAGTGTTACTTGGAGGGAATTCAAGAAGTATTTTGAGAAGAAATACTTGACTAAGAGATACTATGACAAGAAAATGAAAGAGTTCTTTGAACTCAATCTTGGGAGTATGACCATAGATGAATATGAAAGAAGGTTCTTAGAACTGTTGAAGTATGTCTCTTTCATCAAGGATGAGACAATTAAGATTCAAAATTATTTGAGTGGATTGTCATCATTTATCAGTGACAAAATATAGTATGATGATCCCAAGACATTGGAGGAGACTATAAGGCGAGCTAAAATCCTATATGATCAGAAAAAGCAAGGCCAACCTTCCAAAAATCTTGGGAAGACAAAAAGAAATTCAAGATGGATCAAAGGAAGAAGGGAACTAAGCCACCATTCTTCAGAAATAATCCTCAGGGACAACAAACTTCTAGAGAACCCGAAACGATTGATACAGTGGGTCAAAGGCCAAGGCAACCACCTATTCAATGCTGGGATTGTAAAGGAGATCATATGTTCAGAGATTTTCCTCACAGAGGTGAAAAAGTGAGGATTGTTCACAATGTACAGCAAGTTGAAACAATGGAGGACATGGGCAGAAATGTACCAAGGATTTATGCATCCCTGGACAACAAGCAAGAATAGTATCAGTCACATATGATTGAAGTGGAAGGTATGATCAACAACCAAACCATTGTTATTTCAATTGATTGAGGAGATAATCATAGTTATATAGATCCTAAGATGGTGGAAAGGTTTCATTTTCCAAGAAGCAAGCATGGAAAATATTGGTTGGTGCAGATGGCTACCAGATCCAAAAGAAAAGTTAATGAGATGGTTAAGTCATGTCTTATGGACATGAATGGACTGAACACCAAGGAAGATTTGAACATATTACCTTTAGGTTCCTATGACTGTCTAATTGGGATGCATTGGTTGGACCAGCATCATGTTATACTAGACTGTCACAACAAGGCATTTACTTGCTTGGATGAGGAAGGGAACTTAAGGAAAGTGCATGGAATTCCCAGGGAAGTAACCATTCGAGAAATTTTAGTATTGTTGCCGAAGAAATGTTATAGAAAAGGGTGTCAAATATTTGCATCTCATATGGAAGAGACACCTAAAGATGTGCCAAATTTAGAAGACCATGCATTCGTGGAATAATTTGAAGATGTGTTCAAGGAGGTACCAGGACTACCCCCAAAGAGAGATATTGATTTCTCTATAAATTTAATGCCTGGAGCAGCTCTCGTGTCAAAGACTCCTTACAAAATGAGTACACCAGAGCTAAAGGAGTTGCAAATGCATCTTGAAGAACTTCTGAAGAAGGGGTATATACGCCCAAGTGTGTCACCTTGGGGTTCCCCAGTCTTGTTCGTGAAGAAGAAAGATGGGACATTAAGATTGTGCATTGATTTCAAATAGTTGAATAAAATGACTATAAAGAACAAGTGTCATCTGCCAAGGATTGATGATCTCTTTGATAAATTGAAGAATGCAAAGATATTTTCAAATAGAGATCTCAAGTCAACATACCATCAGGTAAGGATTAAAGAGGAAGATATCAGCAAGACCGCCTTCAAAACAAGGTATGGTCATTATGAGTTCACAATGGTGCCATTTGGGTTGTCAAAAGCACCAGCTCTTTTCATGTACTTAATGAATGGGGTTTTCCGAGAATATTTAGACAAGTTTGTAATTGTCTTTTTGGATGACATATTTGTATATTCCAAGTCATAATAAGAGCATGAACATCATTTGAGGATGGTGTTGCAAGTATTAAGGGAGCATCAGTTGTATGCCAAATTGAGCAAGTGCTCATTTTATCAGAAGCAAATTCATTATTTGGGACATATCATTTCAGAGGATGAGATAGCAGTGGATCCTGAGAATATAGAAGCCATTAGAGAATGGTCAGCACCAAAGAATGTGACAGAGGTTAGATCATTCATGGGCCTTGTAGTCTACAATATGACATTTATTGAAGGATTCTCAAAGATTGCACACCCAATCACTTCCTTACAGAAGAAGGGTGTGAAGTTTCAATGGACATTGGATTGTGAAAAGTGTTTCCAACAATTGAAACAATTATTGACAAGTGCTCCAATACTAAGGATTACAGACCCAAATGAACACTTCATTGTATGCATAGATGCATTTAAATAAGGACTTGGTGGAGTCCTCGGTAAAAATGGGTTTGTTATATGTTATGAATCAAGGAAGTTGAAGGAGCATGAAAGACACTATGCCACTCATGATTTGGAGTTGGCAGCCATAGTGCATGCCTTGAGGAAATGGAGACACTACATCATGGGGAAAAGGTTTGAGTTGAGGACAGACCATAATGGTCTGAAATATTTATTTGATCAACTAACTCTAAATGCGAGGCAAAGCAAATGGTTAGAATTTATAAGTGAATATGACTTTGATATAAAGCATATCAAGGGGAAAGAGAACAAAGTGGCTGATGCACTCAACAGAAGAGTGCATGAATTTCATGCTACAACCATTAGCATGTACCAATCAGATTTGAAACACAGAATTATAGAGGCTACCGAATCAGATTTGCAATACAAGGAATTAGTGGAAAAATTATAGCAAGGTAATTTTCAGCAGAAAAATGAAGAATACAAGCTAGATAATGATGAAATTCTTATGTACAGGAGCATAATTTATCTACCAAATTCCTAGGAATTGAAAAAATTGATATTGAGAGAAATGCATAATGTACCTTATGCTGGGCACCTTGGTTATCAGAAAACTATTGCAGTTGTCAAGAGCCAATATTATTGGTCAGGAATGAAGAAATAAGTTGTTGATTTTATTGCCAAATGTTTGGAATGTCAAAAGGTAAAAGTTGAGCATAGACACCCAGCTGGTTTGCTACAACAATTACCCATTCCTGAGTGGAAATGGGAATTTGTAACAATGGATTTCATCACCAAACTACCCAGAACAAACAAGCAACATGATTCTATCATGGTAGTGGTGGATAATCTTACTAAAGCTACCCATTTTATTCTAGTTAAGCTCACTCACAAGGCAACCAACATTGTTGATATTTATATGAGAGAAATTGCTCGATTACATGGCATACCCAAGAAAATTGTGTCTGACAGAGATCCAAAATTTACCTCAAATTTTTGGAAGGGATTATTTAATGGATTTGGAACAAATTTGAATTTTAGTACAGCTTATCATCCAGAATTAGATGGAAAAATAAAGAGGGTGAATCAAGTGATTGAAGATATGTTGAGGATGTATGTGATGGATAAACCATCAAAATGGGAAGACTACCTACACTTAGTAGAGTTTTCTTATAACAATGGGTACCAAACATTTCTAAAGATGAGTCCATTTGAGGCACTTTATGGTAGAAAGTGCAACACACCAGTAAGTTGGGATAACCCAATAGATAGAGCAACGGTTTGACCAGATTTACTCAGGGAAATGGAGGAGGAAATGTTGAAAATAAAACAAAATTTAAAGGTTGCCCAAGACAGTCAGAAAAACTATGCTTGTAAGGGCAGAACTCACAGGGAATTTAAAGTTGGGGACCATGTATTCTTGAAAGTGAAGGTCAACAGAAGTTCCCTGAAGTTGGGAAATTGTTCAAAGTTGGCATCTCGTTATTGTGGGCCATTTGAAATCGTAGAGAGGATTGATCCAGTGGCTTATATGATTTCATTGCCTGCATCTATGTCTGTTGATAATGTATTTCATGTATCATTGCTCAAGAAATATATACCTGATGTTAATCATGTTATTGATTAGAATGTGATTCAGGTGGAGCAAGAAGGCACTTTCCAAGTGCATCCGATACGCATTCTAGACCGGAAAATAAACATCTCCTGAATCGAGCCATAGGGCTTGTAAAGGTCCAATGGACCTAGTACAGTCCTGAGGATGCTACTTGGGAGCATGAGGATGCAATGCGGGCAGAACACCTGCATGTTTTTGAGGATTTTTGAAATTATGTGGTATATGTGTACATAATGCACTGAGGACAGTGCATAAATAAGGGGATGGGATTGTAATATCCCTAGGCCGAACCCAATTGTAAATGTAAATATAAATGTACTTAAGTTGGTGAGTTGTTTGACATTATTTTTGTATGCACCTTCCATAGTATAGTGCGTGCATGTACTGTGCACTAAAATGAGGAAGTGTGCACATTTCAGGATACCGCACGCAAGAACTTAAGTGCACGCCATTTTGAGGCCAGGGAGCCTTTGTGTATATATTGTGTTTTATAGGCTAGTGAGCCAGTTTTGTGATGATTAGGCCGAAGAGCCTATATGTTAAAGGCCAGTGAGCCTATTTTTGTATATGTCTCATCATTAATATAAAATACATCGTTGCACGCAGACCGACCATGATAAAAGAGTATGGAGGACTAAACTCCACTAGTTAGGGAAAGGGGGGCTAAAAGTTAAGAAAAAGGGGCTAACCTAGGGAGCTTAAGCCAAAAAGGAATATTATATTAATATTTATTAAAGTATAAAGTATGGATAATTATTTTATCTTAAGTTCCAAAGTTGGGGACAAGTGGGTCAAAGTATCTCCCAACATGACAAGTGTCAAGTTGGGGACATGCATACATATTGTTTTGACTTAGTTCATTTTTCCTATCATTCATTCCATCATACAGTCATCCATTCATCCATACCATGATTTTTTACTCACGCATTCATCTATCCTCCATACTTTCCTGTCATGATATATAAACCCATATCCATAGCCATACATGTTTGTGTACCTGGTTAGCTTGGGAGATGGACTAAAGAAGCAGGTTGTCAGGCCTGTGGGATATTGAAGAGTTGGGTTTTCAGGCCTGTGAGCAATTTCTCTCTGGGTGAGAGAATTTTTGGGAATTGATTTCCTGAAGGTGCTAAACTACAGCTACAGGGTTCTGAGACTTCTTGTCCGGCCTGTTGTTGAATCTCAGAAAGGAAGTGGAGCAGTCGAAGGACTGTTAAGAAGAGAAGGGGCACACTTCCTGGGGTGGGACATGCATGTGGGGAATGAGGGATTATAGGCTATTATTTTGAGTTGGCACCTGTGACAGAGTCTTTCCTGATATCTACAATCCATTAGCCTGGTTAGGAATCCATTTACCCAGGTGGAGTTTAGTCCCAACTCGGGGGTGACCCACTGCTGAGAGTGATGAGCAGTGTGTTCTAGGGCTGGGAGGTTCGTCAAAGGTATGCACACAGTTGGTGATATTCTTACCAATATAAGTGTCAACTATGTAATGAAATTACATGCTGCATAATTAATTACATGTTTATTTTTATGTATTTATCATGTGTATGGTTTATAACTGCGTTTATATTTATGGGTATTTCATGTATATGTTGCATGTATATGTTTACTGTTATTTCAGTATGAATCCATGCATTTGCAGTATGTATTTGTCTGTTTACGTTTTATATATATATATATATATATATATATCCGCAAGAGTTATGTGTGTATATGTTTTTAATTGCATGCAATTCGAAAAATTTATGTGGCATAGTTCAGTTGGATACTGGGTTTGTTACAGTATGTTGAGAAGAGAATGAAAGCATTTTCTGGAGTAGCATGGCCCGACATGGGTGGTCGGGGATGTTGCATTTCATGCCTTTCTCCCACTTCTTTTTAGTGTCTACCTGCATTGCCTCTTCATAACTTTATGGTTCACCAGAATCAGTAAATAATAAATAATACAATGAAGGAGAGTATCGTTCAGGGGGTATACTTAACCTAGTAGATATTATAACAACACTTGCATGAGTTTGAGGTACATGTTACTCCTCTTGTTGTACACTTTGATTTTTTGGTGCCTTTGGAATTTCTTTTTCTGTGATCTTATCAAGTACTGTGTATTATGGTTTTTCTTTTTCTTATTTCTTTCCTTGCAACTGATCTTTGTACATGACCTTCTCATTGAATATGAAATCTTTACTCCTAATGATTTTCTGATTTTCATAATCCCATAAGCGATAACCAAAATCATTAACATTGCATCCAATAAAGGTACACTTCTTGGATTTGTCCTCAAGCTTTGTTCTATTTTCTTTATCACTATGGACAAATGCTTCACAATCGAAAGTATTCAAAAAAAAATAGTTTACATTTTTACATGTCCATGCCTCCTCTGGAATTGCACCTATTATCAATAGAAGTCACACCTAGATTGTTATAGGTGTAATCCTAATACCCATCAGAATTTGTAGTTTTGTAAAAGATAAGATTTTTAGTTTTAGGTGTAGTGAATAGATGAGAAACTCAATTTAAAACATCAACACAAGATTTCCACAAAATATACACCAGCAAGCAAAGCTTGAAATAATATCATATCAATATTTAGAACATCAATGGAAATATGGAAGACTGAGTAGAAAAATGGAGTAGATGCATCAGGTTACATCGGGTAATTCTGAGACATATACAATAGAATTCTTTTCAAAGAGGAAATCCCTAATCAATAAGAAAAATACTTTGACAACACTTGCACCAATAAATAAACACTAAATCATTCATTGCATTCATGAGAAAGTACTATAGATGAATCCTTCATCAATAGCCAGCATCAAAGCAAGACTGAAACACAGAATATGACAGTAGGAGTAGAAATTGATCTTCAGTTATCCAAGAGTCTTGATTCTGATTACATACAATATGGAAACTTTACAGTCTGAAAAAAAAAGATACGAGTCCTCTCTAAAACCATTCGAACCCTTCTATGGAGTTAGATTACATCTTGAATAACAAAAAAGCATCAAAAATCCATCTAGGACTCGTCACTTATCTCCTACATTGGATTATAAGCCTGGGAGAGGCATGGCAGCAGTCAAAACAACTAAAATCTAACAAACTGCTAGATTTCAGGAGGTTGTTCGCAGTAATAAATAGAACTGCAACCAACTCATTTCATGAATATTAATTGAATCTAGATGCTAGGTAGAATTTTCCCTTGATGTCTAACTAATATCTGAGGAGTTACTCGAACCTCTTCTAACAAGTGTCATCCTTTCTATAGCTCGAATTCCAACTAACCTTCAAGTTAGCAGCGATTGCACTGCAAATTGTTTCAGTTTTAGCAGTTCATAGCGCCTTCAGCAGGATGCACTGTGAACTTTCTAGTAGATGTCATTTTTCCTTCAAAACATATAAATTGATGCCAAAAGTGTGCAAAAATCCTTGAAAAAAATTCAATGCCTGCTACAACTTCTAAATCATGAAAGGGATTTTCAAAAATAGCATATCAGTATGATTATAGCAACATAAGACAAAAATACTCCTTAGGGTTATAAGCTTGCAAATATAAGATTCCATAGAAAAACTGATTATACTGATGGAGATATGATGCTTCATCTTCATCTCCTAGTGGCCACCTGAGCCAACATGTCCAGGTTTTGTTTTGCAATATGTTCCTTTAACTTCTGCACTTCCTCCTTCAACTTCCTGTTTTCATATTGATAAGCTATATTTTGCCTGTATGCATTCATCAATTTCCTATGCATAGATAAGGATCTTTTAATCCATTGCTTTGCCTTTATAACAATTTCTTCACCCATCTCTATAGTTTTCTTTAGTTGAATCCTAACATGTGGATTTTCCTTTTTCAACTATTCATTCTCAACCCTTACATCTTTCAGTTGTCTCCTTAGACTTTTGAAAGTGGGATCCCTTTCATTAGAAGGAGACTTGATCTCAATGATTTCTATTGGATTTTTAAAATGCTTGGTTTTGATTGTTTGTTGATTTGGTGCTCTGGATGCACCCTCTTCCACAGAGATATGTTGTTTTTTTGTTGATCTAGTGAATGATCTTTCAGGCATAACATATTATATAGCAACAGGTGGGGAAAAAACAAGTTTATTTCCCTTCAGATTCCTTGCTTTGCTAGAGGATTTTTTCCATAGGATAAGCTTCTTCCTCAAGAGGTTGTGAAGGGCCTTCACCTATATTATCAGTTGAATGAGATGACTTATCCTTTTATTGGAATTTGTGTGCACAATATTTTCAACAGAAGTAGGTGTCTGTCTCTTTTTTTGTGGTGTGTTGACAACATATGGCTGAAATCTTGATGCGACTAGTAAAGCATCCCAATCACTATTAGTATTTTTCAGTTCTTCTAACACTAGAATATTTATCAGACCAAAATGGAAAAATATGGTATCCGGGTGCTTGGACTTGGCTTGAACTTTATCTGACATCTTCCTAAGGCTTTTGAACATATAGAAGGGTATATTCAAGGGCTTTTTTCTAGTAAAATGCATCAATAGTCTAACATGGTATTGGTAGACCATATTAAACCTACATTCACAAGTAAAATACCTCTGAATGACTTTGATCATATTATCAAAATACTCCAGCATATGATTTCTAGGCACTCCCTTGGATATGTTATCTTCTTGATATTCAGGTTTTAAGAAATCCTTAGAAAAATCAGACTTTAGAGACATGGCCTTGAAACATTTTTCTCCATGAACTGCTATCTTTGTAGCTATAGAAATGAACTGCTTTGTAACCTCAAACTCCAGTGTACCAACTTTGGTCTTCACCCCATTGAAATTCAATGCAAATTTCTTGGCAACCTTAGGGTGTCCTCTCTGCATTTTCTCACAAAGATATAGACATCCCACTCTCTGAAATGCCTCTTTGAAAGATGGATCTAAATTGGATAGTTGCAGGTCATAGGAGTCAGTCCTGACAATGTCCACTCCTTTATGAATTTTCTTCCCTTGCTGAGTGTCCATGACATCTAAATAAAAAATGTTAAATTTTTAATTAAAATAATGTACCAAGGCAAGTGTTTCTCTTCCCTAGGCCCTAAGGGGGAGAAATTGCCGAATATGGGTCTTAGTCAAATTAATTTGTGAGATGAAAATTAAAAGATAACTTTATGATTAAAGTGAGGGTGAGTGAAGAGACACCAAATCTCAGCCACCCATCTAATCTAATCTCAGATGTTAGATTAGAAAACTCCTCACCTTCCCTCATGAAGTTGATTAAGGCAAATGGGCGCACCCATTCTTGGGTAACAAAGGAGTGAAAGAAATCTTGGTGAGAGGCCAAGAGGCTTTTTGGTGAGATGCCAAGAGCAAGAGGAAGAAACAGCAGTCTTGTTGAGAGAACAAGAGAGGAGCTGAAGATTTCTTGTTGAGAAAACAAGAGAGAGTAAGAGAGAGGTCGAGCTTAAGAAAAGAGACAGCAGCAAAAATTCTGGGAGCACTGGCATGCATTCCAAAGTTGCCGAATAGCATGGAGTGGCACAGAAATTGAATCTTAGCAGAGTTTTGGCACGAATTTCGTGACAGTCCGTCCAGCATAAATTGTCGTACAGTTGTACGAATTTCTGGT
>ML793203.1:385061-395678 GCA_009831015.1 Picea engelmannii | reverse complement strand
TTTCCTTTTCTCATCAAGAATGTGAGCCCATGCTATACTACCAAATACATGGAAGTGACTTACATCTAGTTTAATTTTAGTCCAAGCTTCTTTCGGTATTATATTTGTAAGATCCTTTGTGGGAGTGGGATTTACTATGTAATTTGCACAGTTGATGGCATCCACCCAATAGTTTAGAATTAATCCCTTAGATTGGATCATACAATTAGTCATTTCTTTTAATGTGCGGTTCTTTCTCTCAGCAACACCATTTTTTTGTGGTGTATATGGAATAGTGTGTTGCATTTGGACGCTTTGTATAGTGCAATAAATTGTAAAATTATTGTTCACATATTTTCCTCCATTATCTATTCTTAACCTTTGAATTTGATGTCCAAATTTCTTTTCTACAAGTGCCTTGTAGGCCAAAAACTTCGCTCTCAAGTTTTAAGAAGTAACCCCAAGTACGTCTAGAAAATTAATCAATGAAAGTTAAGAAATACTCGCACCCAGAAAAAGAAGGAGAAGAAAGGGGACCACACAAATCACTGTGAACAAGATGCAAAGGGCTCGAGGCATGCCAAGAGGCACGTTTGTCAAAATTGTCTTGATGATGTTAGTCTAGAATACAACTGGCACAAACACCATCTCTTCATGAAACAAGAGGAAGACTAGTCACCATCTATTGACTACATAGTTGTTTCAATGAGAGATAGTTTAGATGACCAAACCGCTGATGCCAAATTTTCCTCAAGTCGTCGCTATGAGCAACAAAAACTGATGAAAAATATTGACCCAAAGTTGTCAAACTTGTACAACCTGGTAATATCATCAACAATTCCAATTGCAAGAACATGCTTAGGATCTTTTAGATCCTTGATTACAACTTGGTGAGGTGAAAACTCTACGATTTTACCTTCACTTGAATGAGTGATTTGATATACTCATAGAAGGTTACAACAAAGACTTTCAACACATAATACAACATTGAAATGATGATTTTCTACTTGAACTGTTCCAGATCAGTTGGCCCTTGACCAATTTTTGGAGAACCTTGGTCATATTTGACCACTTTTGGGACTTCGACAGGCTGGTCGAAGGCGGAGCGCAAGGCGAAGCGAAGATCATGGGATCTCAACCCCTTTTTAGGGATTTTTGGGTTTATGGTTTATGTAACGGGTATGGGATGTCGGCCCATGGGTTTTACCCATGTTTAAGCCTTTTGTAATGTATAAATAGAAAGCTAGGTGATGTAAGTAGAAGAGGAGAAAGAGATGCTAAGTGCAAATAGTTGTGAATGCTTCATGCATACTGTGTGTTGAGAACTTGCAGAGCTGAGTGCAAGTGATTGTAAGAAGGCTTTGTGTTGTACCTAGCTTGAGGGAGGAGGATCTGGCAAGGTGCGTGTAGATCTCCTATTCTCTGTGGAGTGGGTTTTGAGGCTCTGTGATTGTAAGAAGACTGAAAGAAGACAATAAATAAGAATAAGAGTTGATGGACGTAGCCCCACACTGGCGTGAACCACGTATATCCTGTGTTGTGGTTGCTTTGTGCATTATGGTTGTTATGTTGTTGATGTGATTTATGCTTAGTGTTATAATTTTTATGTTAGATGCACCTAATGATAGTATCTTAGTGCCTATGTTGTGAATGAATGCTAGATCTGATCTATTTCTATGTGTTTAGTTCTTAGATGTGTAAATCTTGTTGATTACTGTGTTGTTTTGTAACTAGGGTTTCTTCCTGCGATGTGAATAAGGGTTGAATACTAATGAATGTTAACTTCTAAGTGCTATGTTAAGTTATGTGATCACAAATATGTGTCCCATCTAGGTTGTAGACACTTAATTCCTACAACCACCCCTGCCTCTACCTCCAGTGAGACTTCATTTGCTTCGTAGGTGTTGCCGAAAGGGCCGGTAATTAGGGTTTTGTTGGTACGTTCTTGAAGTGTTGAACCCTGGGTCTAACCCTATGCCAACAAATGGTTCCATTGTCGAGACCTGAAACTGTGATTGTTGGGAACTGAAGAAAAGAGAAAGCTCTATGCGTAGATCTATTTCTTTAGTGCGTAGTATTCTACTTGACTTGTGAAGCTCTGTGCCAAAGAAAGGAATCGGATCTAAAGAAAAGAGGTAACATATTAAAGCTTTGTGCTCTGAGAAAGGTAAAATAAGTGAAAAATTTTGTTTCGAAAGAATGGATCTAGGAATGCTTGATAGATTTCGTCCTAGTCCGAAAGCTAGGGCATAGCTAGAAGAAAGAATATTTGATATGAATATATCTGATGAAAGATATCTTATTCATATGCATAGAAATAATGTTTGGACTAACAAATGGATGCAGGATCCTAGAAAGAATAGGTTAGCTACTGTGATCCCAGCGCGCAATACAAGAAAGGTTGGGGGTCATTTAAAATAAAGAGAGGATTAACTCTTTGTTATAATTGCAGAAGACCAAGACATATTGCTAAGGAATGCCCTAGTAGAGGTCCTAGTTGTCTTTGTTGTAAAGCTATGGACCATGAAGTTCTGGATTTCCCTAGAATGATTACTAAAGTTGAAAATATGAATATGAGACAAGAAAAACATGAGAAAGGCCAAGAGACTAAGGATAGGATAGAACCCCATAAAGAATTAGAGACTATATTACTACAGATGAAATAAACCATGAATGATCACAGAGACATCAAATTATCAGAGATCTTAAAAGAAAAGGAGTGTATAGAAACAAGAATAGGAGACTTCGACATAGAGTGTGTTCTAGATGAGGAAACATAGGTGAATGTTATGATAGAGAGAACTTGGGAAATTGTTACTAGGAAAATCTCTCTATGGCTAGGGTGAACCACAACAAACAAGAGTGACTGTAGAAATCGACTCAATTCCAACATATGATATATAAATTAAAGTGAAAAGGAGGTAAGAAAGAGGCCTACCTCATCCAAACGTTTGATGATGTCCATCATTGAGCACTTCGACCCAAAAATTTATACCTGGATCAAGTTCTCAACAAAAAAGAAAAGCAAGCATGTAGTGATAATATAACAGGTTAGCACATTAGATATCATAATCCATTAATATTCAAAACAAACATGCCCATGGATCATAACACATATATTCGAAAGATATCAATTGGATGGGAAAGGAGTACTTCTATTAATAAATGATCACCAGAAGTGAAAACATTACAGACTTCTATATCAGCACGATTCTGAACCGAGAAACCGAGTTCCTTCCAACTGGGCATCCACCACTTCAATCCTCCATAAAAGGCTAGCTCATATAAGGGAGAAAAAGAGGTTATCCATCAATAAGGGAAGATCTTGGGAGCTGAACATTGTGTCCAGCCTTAAAGGACAAAGGGATGCAGACTCAATAATGAAGTAATAATTTCTCCAGAGTAACTTTAATCTCAAAGTTGAATTCTCTCTTCTTTTCCATAGCTCAGAATTGGCTTCTTTATAGCCTTCAAAATGCAACTAAAGGGCTGAGTCGGAATGTTTCCAGTATATGGAAGGCCAAGGATCAAAGATCTTCTATCGTGACATGGAAACCGGACATTTATTTTTTATTTTTTGGCACAAATCCCAATGTACGCGGGTTGTAGTGGAGCAGCCAGCATATACACATGTTGTATAACTTGCAAGGTGCATACAAGTGGAAAAATATTTATTTTTGTTTCTAGATTCATTAATCAGGGAAAGTAAGTCTGCATAGGGAAATGGATTAAGGCCCTCTCTTCAAGATTGCATAGGGTGAGGCAAATCTTGTTCTAACAGAAATTTTGGGAAAGCCAGTTATGGTTCCTTCATTGGGAGAAATAGGATTGTTTAAAGGAAAATTGATAACCCTATGTGAAAGACTTAACCAGATACCTATGAGTTCTCATGGCACTTTGACAGAGGAATAATTTGAGGTCGTTAGTTTTTTTTAGAACAGTGCCCCGTTTGTTATTTTTCTAGGGAAAAATTGGATTGAGAAAGGTCAGATACAAAGGAAACAAGAAGAGGAAGATCTAGAACAGAAAAAGAAAGAACTAAGGGATTTCATGGCTAGAAGAATAGTGCACTTAATAGAAGATTGGGACGACAAGTCGAAGCTACTAAGAGCCAAAGACCTAGCTATCGAAGTTGGAAGAATGCAATAAGGCTTAAGAAACCTATCCATGCAAGAGAGTAGAGCACTTACTCCAAAAAGAGAAGAAGTATTACCCTCAGACCCTATGAAAAACCCTCAGCAGTGTGAAGTTACTATGCCAAGGGGAGATAAGAACAATAATGGAAAGAGGAACCCAGTGACTCAAATCACAACAAAGAAAGCTAGAAAGCTCAACAAGAAGAAAGCGAGGTTAGAAAACTTGCAGGAAGTTCCAGAGAGGACTTCACAAAGGGAAGGATTACAGAATTTGAACTCCATCGAAATAGAAGAGAAGCATAGTATGGCACTTCACCACGGTGAAGCAATATGACCATTGGAAGCATCCCGACCGTTATACCGATGCTCCAGAATGGCAAGAAACGTAGTTACGGTCGAAAATGTTTCCATTGACCATTGAGACTGTGCCCTAACAGATGGAATTGCATTGATGAATGATCTCTTCTACATTGGAAGAACCTGTTACGATGTTGTTTATTTATCCCATCGAACGTTGCACTGAGAACACTTTTGAAAATTGTGAGTATCTGAGCCAGTAGTTAATTCATTGTTATCGCGTTGTGCCTATTGAGACCTCGCCACCCGTTTTGTTACATTGAGCATTTGATCACCAACCTGAGAAACTTGATCTCGAGCGTGCATGTCGGGTGACTTCAGCGTAGTAGAGAAATCCATCGAAGATATCTTCATAGACCTCATGGTTGAGAAGGTCATATCCACAAGAGTTCAATCCTCATCAAGAAGAGGAGTGCAAGCATCCCCGTCGATTGCTCGTGGATTTGGACCATCCCGAGCTGCGACGAAGAAACAAACTAAGCATCGTGATGATTTAGCGAATGAGAAGCTCATTCCATCAGTCATGCCTGACTACATCTTGCCTCTGGTTGGCACGGTGAGTTGTGATAGTGTCCTGAGGGACTTCGACTACACCTTGATTACTGCATAGATCCCAAAGGGAATATGCGCAGTCAAACCACAGTTGGAGAGGATTCTAACATTAAAGATCAACAACTATAACTTGGGATACCACAAGAACTATGTCATGCTCGCACCTCATAAGTATTTGACCAAGACAAAGGGGAAGAAGTCAAAGATCATCACCCAGCTGTGGACCATGAACATCGCAAGGTCCACCATCCTGAACGTAATGAAGATACCACACTTTGGAAGGCATCAGAAGGTTAACGCGTACGTTAAGCTCCTGTTGTCATGCTTCCATGGTGGTTATTTATGGTTGGATAGATGCATCAGCATAGATCCGACATTGATCCATCAGATCATCGGATTAAGCATGCAAGGACCAGACCCACAAGATGTTTATCCAAGGAAGGTTGTAGATCGTGCCCTGGTGCAAAGAATCAAAGATACCTATGGAAATGTAGAAAAGGGGAAGCAGGGCTACAAGGTAGCTTCCATCCATAATGGTGCAGTGCACCTAGCCTACCAGTTGATCGATGGTAAGCTAGTTAGAAAGAATAGACCCACGCAGGTCACGGGGTTCGTTGTCAACCTCGCGGGAAAATGCATTGAAAGGCTACAAATGAACTAAGCGAGCTACCTCGTCAACCAGCTAGATCAAGACTTTCGCGAATCTTAGGATCATGGCTATGAGTTCCATTTCAGTTGGTTTTTTATCCTCATCGCCTTCATTTCTTAGGACATGCCAGAATAAGCTACCTTCCCTGAGATTGAGTCGTCCAAACCACTAGTTGTGAAGTTCACTACGCTCTGATATTCGAGCGACATGGCGAAACAATGGCATTCAAACGCGGTGTTCCACACCTATTACCTGCAGTTGAAGAGGGCTATTGAGTCTTTCCCTTGCATGACGCTGAATACCCTGCACAGGTTTAGGCCCATTGAGAATTTTCGTGCAAATAGACATTTTATTTATATCACTATGCACAGAGATGAACATAAAGAAGAGCTCCAATACTACTATAAGCTCACAGAGGAGGACATGGAAGAAATAACTAAGGAATGGCCTGTAAAGTTTCTTATACTAGTCGACCAAGCAGAAATGTCTGACCCCGACCTCATCGGAAGTACTGTGGTCACTTGTGAAGAGTATTATGTACCAGGCAGCAACAGAAGGAAGAAGAAGGAAGAGGTACAGGAGCTTAACAACGCATCAGAAGAGACTGCTTCAGATTCACCTAGAGGGAGAGGAGGTGAAGAAGTAGACAAAGAACAAGATGAAGGGAAATAAGATAAGTAGGAGCAAGGTGAAGTAACACCGTCTAGGGATCCCATTGATGAGGCTGAGGCATCCAAGAAAATGAAGGTTTCCCCCACGAAACTTTCATCGTGGAAGAAGTCAAAAGCTAGTAAGCCCAAGTTGCAAACTGTGCTCACGGTAGATGACATCGACCTCATCATCGTCGTTGTAGCAGATACCTCAAAAGATATTTTACAGTGCAACGAAGCAAAAAAATAGACCATGTATGATAGGATCGAAGAATAACTGAAAGGGGTATAGCAAGCCCTCTATTCCAGCCGCATAGTGTCTTCTACGCCTCAAGCATCTAAAGGAATTGAGTTAGGAGACGAGCCTGCCTAGCTACACAGAATAGCAGATGTGACCAAATCTCGCCTTTGTTGTGTCTAGGAAGAGAAAGAATAGGCCATAGAGGCCCTAAAGAAAGCAAAGGATGAAGCCATATATTAACGTTGAGTTGCACTACAGGAAAAAGATGACCTCCAAGCGAAGTTCGCAGAGGATAGAGCGAAAATCTATAAGGAGAAAGAACAACTTCTCGCGGAGAAGATTGGAGTTAAAGAAGTAGACACCAGAGAACTTCACTCTATGACAGGCTTAGACTAGATGGAAGAAGACCCAGTGGAGATTCAAGTGGCAAAGCTTGTTGAAGCCATTCAACAGCTTCAAAAGAGAGTAGAAGAACTAGAGTTACAAGCAGTGTCAATCACTCCGCATGAAGTGTGAGACCAAAGAGAAGAAATTGACCGAAGCACAGTCCAGAGAATCAAGGCATTGGCCTTAGAATGAAAACAGCTCAGCAGTCAAAGTGTGCAGACTTACGAGCGCCTTGCAGAGGACCCTAAACTAAGGACACTAGAGTCACAACTCCAGGAGGCAAAGCAGCAAGCAACATCAGTGCAAGCGCAGTTGAATCCACTGTCAGCGGTCGAGAGGATGAAAAGGTCCCAAGAATAGCACACTATTCAACAGCAGGTCCATGCCATACACAGTAAAGTCATGGAAGTGACCCAGAGGCTCCATCCAGTGCAGGATGAAGCTTTCACAATTTTTGAGGAGATTGAAGGACGAGGTGTAGAACTGGAACAAATGGTCACTACAGTAGAACAACACTTGGAAGGACCTATGACGAAGAAGGTTATTCAGGAGTTCGTCGAGCAGGAGGCTCTGGTGAAGCAGCAAGTCGAAGTGGCTCGAGCCAAACTCGAGGCCTTCAAGGCAGAACTACCCAGATCAGAGTGACTCGAGACAAGTCATAAGTGAGTGTTGAGGGCATGTTGGTCCTTGACCAAGTTTTGGAGAACCTTGGTCATGTTTGACCACTTTTGGGACTTCAACAGGTTGGTCGAAGGCGGAGCGCAAGGTGAAGCGAAGATCACAGGATCTCGGCCCTTTTTAGGGATTTTTGGGTTTAGGGTTTATGTAATGGGTATGGGATGTCGACCCATGGGTTTTACCCATGTTTAGGCCTTTTGTAATGTATAAATATAAAGTTAGGCGATGTAAGTAGAAGGGGAGAAAGAGATGCTAAGTGCAAATGATGTAAGGGACATACATGTGTTGTGATAAGTGCAAATAGTTGTGAATTCTCCATGTATACTATGTGTTGAGAACTTGCAGAGCTGAGTGCAAGTGATTGTAAGAAGGCTCTGTGTTGTACCTAGCCTGAGGGAGGAGGATATGGTGAGGTGCGTGCAGATATCCTATCCTCTGCAGAGTGGGTTTTGAGGCTCTATGCTTGTAAGAAGACTGAAAGAAGACAATAAATAAGAAGAAGAGTTGGTGGACATAGCCCCACATTGAGGTGAATGACATATATCATGTGTTGTGGTTACTTTGTGCATTATGGTTGTTATGTTGTTGATGTGATTTATGCTTAGTGTTGTAATCTGTATGTTAGATGCACCTGATGATAATATCTTAGTGCTTATGTTGTGAATGAATGTTAGATCTGATCTATTTCTATGTGCTTGGTGCTTAGATGTGTAAATTTTGTTGATTACTGCGTTGTTCTGTAATTAGGGTTTCTTTCTGCGATGTGAATAAGGGTTGAATACTAATGAATGTTAACTGCTAAGTGCTCTGTTAAGTATTGTGATCATAGATCTGTGTCCCGGCTAGGTTGTAGACACTTGAGTCCTGTAACCGCCCTGCCTCTACCTCGGGTGAGACTTCATCTACTTCGCAGGTGTTGTTGAAAGGGTCGGTAATTAGGGTTTTGTTGGTACATTGTTGAAGCATTGAACCCTAGGTCTGCCCCTGTGCCAATGAGATCCTTCAACACTAAGAGATTTATCATCACCAACAAATATTTTTTTGGTGTTACATTCATTTAGAGAAGAAAATATGTCTCTATCCTTAGCCATATGATAATATGCTCCAGAATCAATAAGCCACTCATCAGAAGTAGAAGTAGAAGTTGTATTCAAGGAGAAACCAGAAGCAGAAAGTGCATGTCCATGAGAACAAGAAGAAGAAGTAGAATCAATATTGATGTTGTGCTTCTTCATCACTACTTCTAAAGCTCCCATCTTCTTGAAACATTTGGACTCGTCATGACCATCTTTATCACAAAAGTTGCAATGTCTGTCGGTCTTCTTATTTTTATATTTTGCTCTTTTGTCACCATTAGAAGCTAAAGTTGTCTGAGCGGGTTTGTGACTCTTATATTGCTTGTTGTTGTGGCGAGGATTTTTCTTCTTGGGATTCTTGGGTTTATCTTTCTGATGAAATATTATTGCTTGTTGTTGTGGCGAGGATGTTGCTTCTTGGGATTCTTGGGTTTATCTTTCTAATGGACGAATAAGGATTTGTTGGAGGTACTTGCAGTGTTGATCACTCCAAGTTGTACAAGCTTATCTTTCTCTCTAATCAAAGCATCACAAAAGTTCTCAAGGGTGGGTTTTACATAATTTGTCCATAGAGCCTCTTGCATGGCATAAAAGGTAGATACAAACACATAATATTCACTACCTAGCTTAAGATTAATTGGTGATGGTAAGAAAAAAATTAATTGAAGAAGCCATATTGAATATGCAGATAATATGGATTTAAAAATTGAAAATGATGATCTGTATGGAAAGATCTCGAAAAATTAGGCGGTTTAGAAAAAAAACAACATTGAAAATGGACTTCGGATGTGAAAGTTATGCCCTTTTAATAAAGGCATAAACGGTAACCAAAGGGACACATGATGATGTAATTTGCTTTATGAAGTGACCCACTTTAATAAAAAAAAGTGAGGATCACTTTTACAATGAAGTTACTTTATAAAAGAAAAATTGTATGCAAAACAAATAACTCTAAAATATTAAAGCTACTTATAGTGATTCACTTTTATACTTGAATTGAAATACACTTTACAATGGGGCATGAACTTTTTCAAAAAGAGAGACTTGAACTCAAGACCTCTTACTTAATATAAAACCTTTTAACCAAATGGTCTAGAAAAGCATATTGTATTGTTTAGCAAGAGGATTGGGGTTGTTTTTGTTGTTGTTGTTGTTGTTGATGATGATGATGATGATGTTGAAGACAGCCTTGGAGAGTGTGCTAAAAAAATATTTTCACACAAGGAAAAAATTTCGCTTCTCGATAACAACAAGTGCTAGATCTCGATTAACTTACCCAGAAAATGCACATTTTCCTATATGTTTCTGATTTGATGAGATCACACAAGGCGCGGGGCAAAGAGAATATGCAGATATAAAAGAGTAGCAACACGGAAACAAATAATATAAAACAAAAATAATACTATGCAAAAATTTAAAAATGGCGTATTCAGGCTTTATACCTCCAGATCTGACTGAAATTGTTGTATCTTGGGCAAACAAAAACCTTTTTCGAGTGAAACGAAAAGTGTTTCTGACTGAAACGAGCTCTATGGATGCAATGGAATAGTCCTATCATCCCATAAATGTATGAAAATGGTATAAAATTTATATGAGGCAACTCGGCTTCATGATCTCGGTCTACAACAAGAGCGGGTATTCAAACAGTCTCTTACACCATGTTCGAAAACACAGGTATTCCAATAGAGGATGAACAGTTTCAGTAATCACTCACACAACTAGATCAAATATCAACACACCAATTTTTTTACCACATAAAAACATCGGTGTGTTGATCTTTGATATGGTTGTGTGAGTGGTTACTAAAGGTGTTCGTCCTCTATTGGCATACATGTGTTGTCGAACAAGCATGTCATCTACATACAATAGAAAAATAGTATAGCTTCCATTTTCTAGCCTTTTAAAATAGACA
>ML793203.1:366211-383011 GCA_009831015.1 Picea engelmannii | reverse complement strand
TTTTTGTCGAATGCAATAAACCTAAATTTTTCTAGTTACATCATCAATAAAAGTAAAATAATAGTGAGAGCCACCAAGAGGTGATACCTAAGATAATCTCCATACATCTATATGCACAAGCTCTAACCTTTCACTCTTATTTTCTTTTCCGACTCTGAAAAATCTAACTCTCTTTTATTTTCCATAAACACAATTCTCAATGAAATCCAAATCAATTTGTCTAACATCTCGAAACAAATTTCTTTTGTGAAGTATTTGCATCCCCTTCTCACTCATGTTTCCAAGCCTATGATGCCATAGTGTTGTATCCACTCCTGTAGAATCTAAAGAGATAGAAGAATCAATATTTTTAGGTCATAAATACAATGTAACTATCTTCTCTCATTTTGCTATCACCAGTGATCCTTTGGTGACCTTCCATGACTTATCTGTAAATATAGATATATAACCTTCATTTTCCAATTGCCCTGTTGAAATTAGATTTTTCTTTATATCTAGTACATGTCTTACCTCTTTCAATAACCATTGGTTTCCATTATCTTGTTTTATTTGTACCTTACCCATTCCAACAGTTTTGCATGGTGCATCATCACCCAAATGAACCTGTCCAAAATCACCCTGAACATAACCTAGAAAATGTTTCCTATGGGGTGTGGCATGAAATGAAGCCCCTAAATATACTACCAAAGACTCAAGAATATTATCTACATAAAAAATCAAAGCATCTTGTAACACATCTCTTGTTACATTTGCTTCTTGATTTTTCTCTTGTTGTCCATCTCTTTGTTTCTTTGGAGCTCTGTAGTGTTTCTTCAGATGTCCTTTCTTCCCACAATTCCAACACACTATCATTCCCAATATGAATTTGGATTTGCCCTTCCTAGAATTCCCACGGTTCCCTTATCCCTTTCCTCTATCCTTTTATCTTCCTCTTTTCTCCACATTCAACGCATTACCTAATGTTTCACCTATAATTTTCCATCGCATTTCCTCACTAAGGATAACACCAACAACATCATCAAATTTTAGAGTGTTTGAACCAGAGATAGAGTTACTTACATCCATGACCAAGCCATTTTAGCTTTCTATCAATGAGCACAGGATTAGAAGATCCTTGACCTCATCATCAAAGTCCACTTTTATAGAAATTAGCTGATTAATAATTATATTAAATTAATTTAAATGATCTGCAACAGACCCACCTTCTGACATCTTCATATTAAATAATCTCTTCATTAAAAATACCTTATTGGACACCGAGGGTTTTTCATACAATTTAAACAATGCGTCCATCATCTCCTCCATTGTCTTTTATTTTAAAATATTGAAAGCCACCGACGCTTCTAGGCTCAATTGTATCGTTCCTAGTGCCTTTCTGTCAAGAACCTCCCATTATTTATCCTTCATGGTCGTTGACTTCTTTGTTATTTCTCCCAATGGTAGGAATAGATCCTTCTGATATAAATAATATCCCATCTGCATCTTCTATAACTGGTAGTTTTGGACATTAAATTTCTCGACCCTAAACTTTTGATCTTTCACCATTTATTCCACTCGAACCAGGAACCCTCTTTTCCTGCAAGTTACATTTCACTCCGATAACAGTTATCAGAAAAACAGGATCACAGAGCAATAAAATAAAACAAATGTGGAAATAAAACATATAAGATACACAATATAATAGAGACACGGATATATGTGGGTCACCTAGTGTGGGCTACATCCACCAGAGAAATTGTGAGGCCCTTCCTTATCCAACAAAATGAAGGGATACAACCTACAACACACCTACTATAACTTCCTCTTTTTTCTCTCACAATCTCCTCTCTCATAATACAATATATCTGATAATACACAACCACAATACAATTCCCTTGTAAGAGAGGGTTACCGTCTAGGGAAAAAAAACCCTAAAATAACTTCTACCATCATATATGCAACCTTATAATGAACGGTCCAGATTGACTATGAAATTACAATATTTTACAAGGCAATTTTTCCCAAAATTTCACTTCGGGGGCACTACCCTCGAATCCCCCGCTAGGGGGGCTATACAAAAATTGTCGTCCCCCCCCCCTCCCCCCGCGCCCCCCTAGGACCCCCCTAGCGACAATAGTGTGGGGTAAAGCCCTCCCCCACACCCCCCCGTTAGGGAATGGGGTCCAAGCACGACCGAAACAAACCTCTGAATTAGGAAGATAATCAGGCTCCATAACCAACATAGAAAATTAGGGATATTCAGAGTTACAACCCGAGCTGTTGTTTTTTCATGTGATGATGTAATTTCTCAGATCCTAGAACACATAGACTTGGGAAACAGACACATTTGAAATGTTATAGGGGATCCTATAGCATCTTTCAATCCTAGAGACTTGGTGAAATATTATCATATTGAAAAAGGAATGAAGAAGCCAGACAACCATCTTCTTGTTGGTTTCAAGAACAATTCCAAAGAATTATGCCCCAAGTGGTACAAGCGAGACAAGAAATTCAAACACAGACCTAAAGGAGGCTACCCCACAACTACATAAAGTAGGCCATACCAATCGTGTGTCGACTATACATATAACAAGACACGTCTCAATTCTCTTTGTCATACTTTCCATTGATATACTACTGCGCGGATGAGGGAGCATCATTCAACTGGGGTGACATATTGTCTGCAAATCTATCATAAGCTATAAAATCCATCTCAGAATACCAACCARGAAACTTCCCTAGATTTCATGTGTCYTTGTACCTTTTGTAAATTATGTGTGTGGCTCATTAGTAATCGAGAATGTGGTGGAAGTGGTAACCTTCAAACAAACCAATTCACGTCTATTGCAGAGTGCTCTGGCAGCATAAATACCAGACATAATTTCAAAAAGTGTGTGAGCATTTTATGGCTCCCTTATATGAGTTCATATTCTACACACCTCCTCCATGCATGACAGACAAAGAAATCATAGTATTCAGGATAATTGGGGATTGGTTCCTCTTAGAACATGGTACTTACTTCACAATATATGGTTCTATGAAATCTCCTCACTTACTCCTTTGGTTCGTAYGACACAAGTTGGTCCTTCAAGAAGTAGCATACCAAAAKATTATCCATGGAGTGGGAGGAGATTTGTKTCCATCCAAGAAATCTATATGGTCCCCTTTACCACTCTACATCGGAAATTACTTTTTCTCAAACACCAAACAAGCAYAGGAAGAAGTGAATACCCTACTTTCTTATCACTTTGGAGAAGAAAGATTTAGAAGACATGACCCAAAAGGGGTCATAAAATATTACTGCAACGATATAGGCCTTAAATGGGAATATATGACAGACATCTGGGATGAAKAAGAAGTGCATCGCGATGCCCGGACTTATGATGAATTTATCCTCAAAAKACAAGGCCAACCCATAGGTAGAATCATAGATGAAGAAAAGGCAAGGGAAGAAGCCAAAAGGAAAGAAGCAAAAGAAGCAGTGGAGAGGTCATCTCCCACTTCCATTTCTACACATTCAGTTTCTGTAGAAGAAGAGGAATCCCCAACAGACAAGAAAAGGAAAGACAAAGAAAAAGTGTCTAAGAAGAAGAATGATGCTTCAAAGAAAAATCAAAAGCTTGAAGCAAATAGAGTCAAGGTTGAAGAAGAAGCAAAAGAAACTACAGAAAGGGAAGTAGAAAAGAAAGAGACAATGGCTAAAGTAGTGAAAGACGAAGTGGAGAGGATAGCAAAGGAAGAAATTGATAAGGTAGTTGAAGAAGAGAGGCAAAAGAAAGATGTTGAGACCAGAAATAACATTTAACCCATGGATACCAACACCCCAAAGACATCGACACCGGGAACCAACACTCATTTTGTGTTCACCGATCAGGGACTAGGAATTTGGGCCCCATTTCAACCAAGTGAAGTAAAAAATCTGAAAAGCTTAATGTATGACAATAAGTCTGGTAAGATAGTGCAAGAACAGATAAAGAAAGTTCCAACAACTCAACGAATGCCAATCTCAGTCCTCACACAAGTTCCCATGACAGGGAATGTAAGGGAGAACCCGATAGCCATTGCTTCAATTGGAACTGCATTAATGATTGCTAACGAGGACAACATTCAAAGATTGTGCCATCAAAACAACGAAAATAAAATAAAATATTAGAGAGCTCAAAGAAAATCTTTGATGGGTAAAGGTAGACAAAGGCATCCTCCATAATTTCAAAGAAAGTGTGGAGAAAGTGAGAACAAAGCTGGAAGAGGAAATCATATACATGTACACAAATATGCATCTCTTCCAACAAGCATTTGCCATAATCATAGAACATAATGGCCAAATACAAGCCAATCTCGCCCAATTCAACATGATTCGAGAAGGTATCAATGATATTGACAGATGAATTGTAGAGAATCTTGATGCACTAGTCATTTTATATCAACCGTCAGCCTCAGAAAGGAAAAAATATCTATTTATCCAAGTGCAAACTAGTGACCACCAAACTATTCCAACTGGCTCAAAACAATTTTTTGGCAATTTACTATTTTCAACATTTTTGGGGGTTCTAAACTTTTGGGACCATTTTGAGGGCCTAAACGATGTTTTTTCGCAATCGAGCACCTAAATATTGATAGAAGACACATTGATAATATGAAATGAATCTCCTTGTCGATACCTTTCCAATGATTTATCATGTGCCCCAAACAGATATCACATGCCAAATTTACTCCCCCGAGATGTTGATACAGCAAACTACCCAAAACGGGGTCCACAAACCTATTGGTTTTTCATCTTCCGGGGTTAGGATTTTGGATTTTCTTTATGTTAAAAAAAGGTCTTTGGAGCATCATTGTAACAATCATCTTCTTGTGAATGAGTGTAGTCGTCACATCTCTTCTCAAAGATAAGTTGCCACAATTCTAGTGAGTCTTTCACTTTGTATTTCTACAGTTTTGTACATTTCTCTCTAATAGAAATTGTTTATTATTGTATATCTGTGTTTATGATTATATCTCTGATATATCTTTGTTATATTATTGAATATCTTATATATCTCTGTACATTTCTTTATTATATCTCCGCTCTCATTTCATGCCAAAAGTAATCTGGATCAGTGGTATCAGAGGAGGCTGCTCTTTATTGTTTTTCAATGCATGTCCCTGACGAGGTCCGAGTATAGAAAGTTTAGTGTCGAGCTTGTCTCTCTTGAGGAAAATCACTCTTGCATGCCCAAGAAACCCTCCATGGTGGAAGAAAAGAAAAATGACAGAGCAAAAGATTATATTAATGTATTGTTTGAGCAAGCTATCATGTGATAGAGGGACGAAATGATGGAAAAATTTTCCCACGTCCTTCAACGTGTGAGGATAATAGCAGGTGCGTCTTCATCAAGCTACCACTTTGGAGGCACCTCCCCTTTCAAGGTACAAGTTAATTTTGATATTCTTGTATTTGAAGGAGAGATAGATGTGGATTCCCTAGAAAAATGGTTAAATCTGCTAAAAGGTTATTTCTATGTTCACAATTTTTTTGACAGGTAAAAGATCAGCTCCACACACCTTAAGGATCTCCCCCATGTCAAACATTGGTGGGAAACTTATTGGGAGCAAAGTTCCATAGAGGAGTCTGGAATATAGGGGGTCGATCCCACTTGGGATTTTTTTGTGGATGCAGTCAAGGAACAATATTACCTTGTTGGTAACTATGACGACCAATACATGAGATGGACCACACTACGATAAGAGAGGGGTCAAACAGTATCGGAGTTCACAAATACTTTCCATACCTTGCGTACCAATATTGGTATCAAAGACTCCGGGCGACATCTGGTTCTAAAATATCACAGGGTTCTGCATAGGTACATCCAAACCAAAATGGATTTTCTATACATCTCATTACTGGGAGTTGCCTATCAATATGTTGTCAAAATCGAGCAGAAATTTAGGCACCATAACAAAAGCAAGTTTGGCTTTGAAAATCTACAACAACCAAAGTATGGTAAAGAAGGCCCTAACAACTAGCTTCCAGAAAAATAGTCCAAGCCATAGGAAAATAAGGGTAATGGAAAGACAAAGAAGAACACTCGAAAGTGGTGTGATTTCGAAAACATACCCTGGCCCAACACTGATGAATGTCGCTTAAAATAATCATTAGTGGCTAAGATCAAAGAAAATGAGTTGAACCTTGATTCAGAATTTGATTATGGAAAATAATGGGAGAAGACATATCATCGACCAGACCCCACTGCTACTGTCATGACTGCAACATATCAACCAGAAGAACCAACAGATCCTGAAGAGGGGGAGCACCTTTTTCAATTATAGATGTGGGTGAAGGGGACCCTGCTACATTTTATTGTTGATAGCGGAAACCATAAGAATGTCATCTCAGCAGAGGTCATCAAACAATTGGGATTGTCGAAAACACCACACACGCAGCCATACGACATCGGGTGGCTTCGTCAAGGATGAGATATCTATGTTAGCCAGCAATTCCACTTGTCATATGGCATCAAGACCTTCAAGGATGAGGTATTATGTGATGTTTCCCCACTGGATTTCTGTGATGTTCTTTTGGGCCAGCCATATATGTGGAAGCACTATGTTATTTATGAGTCTCGACCTCATAGTGTCATTGTTACTATGGGGGGTCATCTCTACAGGATACCATAGGTAGTTCTGACTCCTGTCCCACCTAAACAGTGCCACACTGTAATATCTCATACTACAACATTTAGCCTCTTCATAATTTGTTCAAAAGGTGAACAGAAGGACATTGCAACCACTGCCCCCTCAGTCCAAGCACCATCTATCTAGCAGAAGCAAGTCGTAAATATTGAAGAAAACCACAAAGATTCCTTCTGCACACAATCATCTCATGTAGCCAGACTGGTTAAAAAGTTCCAATCCTTCCAACATCATGTTCTTAACAACCTTCCACAAGCCAAGCAACGCAACTTCTCTAGCAAGGAAAGCAACTCACTAAGGTTCAGATTCAGAAAATGCTTCCCCCTCTCCCCCGAGAACTTAATGCAATGGAGACCATTTCTTCCTAAGGAGGTAGGATTGATCCAGGTGGATATCAGTGACCACCCACCTATTCCAACTGGATCAAAACATTTTTTTAGCAATTTACTATTTTTAGCAGTTTTTGGGACCTAAACTTCCGGGGCCATTTTGAGGGCCTAAACGATGATTTTTCATTATCGAGCACCTCAAAGATTTTGAAAGGCATATTGATCCTTCGAAATGAAGATCCTCATCAATACCTTTCCAATGATCTATCGTGCACCCCAAACAAAGATCGTATGCCAAAGTTACGCCCCCGGGAAGTTCATACACCAGACTACCCAAAACGGGGTCCACAAACATGTTGGATTTTCATCTTCCAGGGTTAGGGTTTTGGATTTTTTTTATGTTAAAAAAAATCCTTTGGAGCCTCATTGTAACAATCATCTTTTTGTGAATGAGTGTAGCCGTCACTTCTCTTCTCAGAGATAAGTTGGCACCATTCTAGCGAGTCTTTCACTCTATATTTCTACAATTTTGTACATTTCTCTCATTAATAGAAATTGTGAATTAATGTATCTCTGTGTTTATGATTATATGTTTTATATATATTTGTTATATTATTGAATATCTGATATACCTTTGTACATTTCTTTATTATATTTGCGCTCTCATTTCATGCCAAAAATAATCCAGATCATCTATATTCGCTAGAATGTTGCCAACATGTTGGCTAAAGAGGAGACAAGGAGGTCACTAAGTCAATGGAAATATGCTCAAGATTACACAGAGTTGCGCAAGAACTAATCAAAGGCTACTAACTAACTCAATTAGATGAGTTTGGTAAAAATCTAGTCATGGAAGAACTAGTGGATAAAGTTCAAGATAGCACGAGTCGTAGAAAACCTATCATTTAAACAACCACTATGGTTACTAATTATTTCATAGAACAACATCTCCTACAGCCAACTAAAGTGCAAACCATGATCTAGTATTTTATGGCTACATTGTCAAAAGACATGAGCCCTTTGAAGATAACATAGTTATGCATAATGAAACACTAGAAGGACTGATTTATCATAGAATTAGATATTTGTATGATCAATTAGAGGTGTGGATGACATATCTTAGAGATTAAACTTCTTGAATAAAGACGAAATGTCAATCAGAAATTGCTATTATCTATCTCCTATTTTTTCTTTTTCTTAGCTAACCCCAATTTTGTCTTCATTATGTACACTTGTCATTAGGAAAAAGGAAACTCAACAATTTTGTAACAACTTCTTTAGAGGGAATACAAAGAGTCACCTAGGAGTTACTAGTGATAGTATATAATATGGAAGATTCCCATTTAGTAGGGGCTCTCCAAGCATTTTATAGACTTAAGAACTGTTTTAAGGACATATAGCATGTTAATGAATATTGAGAAGCCCTCGGGGCCACTTTTTGAAGGAAGAAGAATCTATGTGTGAAGTTGTCTTTGTTGTGAACTTTTTCAAGTGGGATGTATGCTATTCACATGGACTGTAAGAATGCTTGTTTTCCTATGGATTGATCTTATGCACTCTATGTTATTCCACAGTTTTGATTATTCTTTCATATTTCTTTAAGTCTTAAGATTGTTGAATTGTTAATGTATGAAGAAATATAATTAGATTGTTCTGGTTGTATGTATGTATGCACTTTTTTATGATTTTGAACTTTTATTTCAGCTACTTGTGTGGAGGTTTTGTGCATATTTCAGTCTCATTTACAGCTCACCCGGTTACTTTACAAGATCCTAGCTAGGATAGGGTACGATATATTAGTGATAGACTTGTTTTCTCCCAATAGATAGTCTTCATCTACATCTTCACATTGCATACCCATCCATCATCCAACTTCATCGCTAGAATAGACCGTAACCTGTAAAACCTAAAAAACAACAATAGCAATCGGGCCAATTTCCATATGGGTCTCCTAAATCAAACGGTGCATAGTATAGTTGAGACTGTGTAACGAGGAGTACCCCTTACTGTTTTATCTTCCTCTTTTCTCCACATTCAATGCATTACCTAATGTTTCACCTGTAATTTTCCATATCCCTTACCCACTCTATGGAAGCTTAGTCCCCCATCACTCATTCATTGTGGTCGGTTTGCATGTAGTGGTGTTTATAATTTTATTAATGTTTTGCATCATTACATATACAAAAACAGGCTCCTGGCCTTAACACTTGGGCTCTCCAACCTAATAAACTCATAAGCCTTACCAGCTTATATTAACTTGGATCACCAGCCTATAAAACATGATTTACAATTCATAAACATGATTACAACAAGGCTCGTCCTTGGGGATATTACAATCCCTGCCCCTTATTTTTGCACTATCCTCAATGCAATTTTTACACAGTATCAACAAGATTTCCAAAATCTTCAAAAATATGCAGGTATTATGCCTGCATATCATCCTCATGCTCCCATGTTGCATCCTCGGGACCGTACCAGGTCCACTGGACCTTTACAAGCCCTATAGCTCGATTCCGGAGCTGTTTGTTTTTCCTGTCCAATATGCGCACATGATGCACTTGCAGGACACCTTCTTGCTCTACCTGAATCACATTCCAATCGATAACATGATTAGCATCAGGTATATATTTCTTAAGCAATGAAACATGAAACACATTATGTACAGTCATGGATGTAGATAATGCAAACATATATGCAACTGGCCCAATCCTTTCCATGATTTCAAATGGCCCACAAAATCTAGCTGCCAACTTGGTGGAACTTCCCAGCTTTAGGGAACTCTTGTTAGCTTTCACTTTCAGGAAAACATGATCACCCACTTTGAACTCTCTGTGGGTTCTGTTCTTATCAGCATAACTTTTCTGCGTGTCTTGGGCAGCTTTCAAATTCTGCTTAATTTTTATCATTTGGTCCTCCATCTCCTTGAGCAAATCTGGCCCAACTATTGGTCTATCAGCTCGATTATCCCATCTCACTGGAGTATTGCACTTTCTTCCATAAATTGCTTCAAATGGGCTCATCTTCAATGATGCATGATACCCATTGTTGTAGGCGAATTCTACCAAGTGTAGGTAGTCTTCCCATTTTGATGGTTTGTCCATCACATACATTCTCAGTATGTCTTCTATCACTCTGTTCACTCTCTCTGTCTGTCCATCAGACTTAGGATGATAAGTTGTACTAAAGTTCAGATTCGTTCTGAATCCTTTGAACAGTCCTTTCCAGAAATTCGAGGTGAATTTCGGGTCTTTGTCGGACACAATTGTTTTAGGAATTATGTGCAATCGTGCCACTTCCTTCATGGAAATATCAGCAACATCTATTTCCTTGTGAGTAGTTTTCAGTGGAATAAAATGGGCAGCTTTTGTAAGTTTGTCCACCACCACCATGATCGAATCATTCAGCTTGCCTATTTTGGGCAATCCCATAATAAAATCCATCGTTACTACTTCCCACTTCCATTCCGGAATGGGTAAAGGTTGCAGCAACCCTTCTAGGTGCCTATGCTAAACTTTAACTTTTTGGCACTTCATACATCTAGTGATGTATTCAACAATCTCTCTCTTCATACCCGGCAAAAATTAATGGCTCTTGACCGCTGCCACAGTTTTCTGATATCCAGGGTGCCCTGCATAAAGAACATTATGCATGTCCTGCAGAATTATTTGTTTCAAGTCCTGGACATTGGGTACAAAAATTTTGTTCTTGTGCAGCAGTATTCCATCTATTCCCAATTTATAAATATCCACCTTCTGTGGCATCTTACCCTGTTCTAGCTTTGCTACCAATTCTTTGTATTGCAGATCTGCATTTGCAGCCTCCAAAATTCTGCTTTTAATATCAGTCTGATACATGCTAATGGCTATAACATGTAGTTCATGCACCCTCTGCTGAGTGCATCAACCACTTTATTCTCCTTCCCTTTGATATGCTTGATATCAAAGTCGCATTCACATAGAAATTCCAGCCACCTACTTTGTCTAGTGTTTAAGGTTGGTTGATCAAACAAATATTTCAAACCGTTATGGTCTGTTCTCAATTCAAACCTCCTTCCCATGAGGTAATGTCTCCACTTCCTCGGAGCATGAACAATGGCTGCCAACTCCAAATCATGAGTTGCGTATTTCTTTTCATGCTCTTTCAACTTCCTGGATTCATAACAAATTACAAATCCATTTTGACTAAGGACTCCTCCCAGTCCTTCTTTACATGCATCAGTGCACACCACGAAATCTTTGTTTGGGTTTGCAATTCTCAAGATTAGAGCATTGGTTAACAGTTGCTTCAATCATTGAAATCTTTTCTCGCAATATTCTATCCACTGAAACTTTTTCTCCTTCCTTTGCAAGGAATTGATAGGGTGAGATATCCTCGATAACCCTGCGATGAACCTTTTGTAATAGCCAGCTAGACCCATAAAGGATCTAACTTATGTCACATTCTTTGGCACTGACCATTCTCTGATGTCCTCAATCTTCTCAAGATCTACAGCTATCCCATCCTTTGAGATAATATGCCCCAAGTAATGGATCTGTTCCTGATAAAATGAGCATTTTCTCAACTTGGCATACAATTGGTGCTCTCTTAGCACTTGCAACACCATCTTGAGGTATTGTTCATGCTCTTCCTCTGACTTGGAATACACCAGAATGTCATCCAGAAAGACTATGAAAAACTTGTCTAGATAGTCTCGGAATACTCCATTCATCAAGAACATAAAAACAACATGTTTGTTTGACAGTCCAAACAGCACCATTGTGAACTCGTAATGGTCGTACCTTGTTCTAAAGGCGATATTGCTGATGTCTTCATATTTTATCCTTACCTGGTGATATCCCGATCTGAGATCTATCTTCGAAAATATCCTAGCACCTTTCAACTGATCGAAAAGATCGTCGATCCTCAGCAGACGATACTTGTTCTTGACATTTACTTTGTTTAACTGTCGGAAATCGATGCACAGCCTCAGCGTTCTGTCCTTCTTCTTTATGAACAGGACCGGGGCACCCCAAGGCGACATGCTTGGGCGTATATACCCCTTCTTTAGAATCTCTTCAAGCCGCAATTGTAACTCTTTCAGCTCTATCATACTCATCCTGTATGGATCTTTTGACACTGGAGCTGCTCCAGGCATCAAGTTCACAGAGAAATCAATATCCCTTTTTGGAGGCAGTCCAGGTACTTCCTGGAATACATCTTCAAATTCTTTCAGTACCGCATACTCTTCGATACTTGACACCTTATCCTTAGATGTTTCCCGTACATGGGCTGCAAATAATTATTAGCCTTTTCTATAGCACTTCTTCAGCTGCATCGCTAAGATTTCTCTGACAGCGACAGCTCTAGGAATTCCTTAGACTGTTTTTTGATTCCCTTCTTCATCTAAGCAAGTGAGTGCCTTATTACGACTATCCAATATGGCATGGTGTTGGTCAACCAATCCATCCCAATTAGACAGTCGTAAGAGCCTAATGGAAAAATGTTCAATTCAGCCTTCGTGCTCAGTTCATTCATGTCCACGGGACAAGACTTGACTAACTCCATGACTTTCCTCTTGGTTCCTGAAGCTAGTTGCACTAACCAAGACTTTTCATGTTTTCTTTTTGATAAATGCAAACTTTCCACCACTCTAGGATCTATATAACTATGGCTATCCCCTGAATCAATTAAAATAGTAAAGGCATGGTTGTCAATCATACCTTCTACTTCAATCATGTCCAATTGAAATTAAGCTTGCTTGTTGTCCAGGGCCGCATAGATCCTTGGCATTATACTACCCATGTCCTCCACAGTTTCAGCTTGTTGAACATTATGGACAACTCTCGCTTTTCCATTTTTATGGGGACAATCTTTATACTTGTGGTTCTCTTTACAGACCCAACACTGAATGGGCGTCTGTCTTGGCCTTTATTCCCCCACTTCAGTCCTTCTCAGCTCTTTAAATGATGGCTATCCTTGAGGGATATTTCTGAAAAAGGGAGGTTTGTTTCCCTTCTACCTCTTCTCTTTCTTGAACTTCCTTTGGTCGTCCCAAGCCTTCCGAAAGGTAGGCTTTTCTCTTTGTTGTTCATATAAGCATTTTGCTCTTCTTATCATTTCTTTCATAGTCTTAGGATCATCATATTGAATATTGTCACCAATGGAAGGTGGCAGTCCACTCAGATACCTTTGAATCTTGACAGTCTCATCCTTGATGAACGAAACATACTTTAGTAATTCCAAAAACTTTTGTTCATACTCATCAATGGTCCTGTTGTCCATCTTGAGTTCAAAGAACTCTTTCATCTTTCTATCATAATATATTTTAGTTAAGTATTTCCTCTAGAAATACCTCTTGAATTCTTTCCATGTGATGTTTTTTTCTCTTATGTGTTTCACCTGCACAAGTTGATCCCACCACATGGATGCCTTTCCCTTCAGTTGATACATGGAAATCCTGCCCTCTGCATGCGAGGAATAATTCTGTAGTTGAAAGTATTTCCTCATACCAAGTAACCAAATTTCGGCATCTTCCTCCTTCTTATTCTCGCCATCAAACGTTGGAGGCTTGATCTTGTTCATTTCCCCCTTCAATTCATCCATTCTAGATCTCTTGTGCTTTCGAGTAAGAGATGAGCTGGAACTATTATGTGCTTCCTTAGTGGAATGCTTTGGGGAGCGACGATGATGTCTTCTAACACTCCTTGATCTTCTTTTCCTCTCAGGGGTCCTGCAACTCTCTGTCTTGCTTGATTCACTCTCCTTTTCCAATTTATTTTCTATTCTTTCCAGACTCTTCAACATCTTTAAGTTGAATTCACCTTGCTTATCCCTGAGTCTCATGAGCTTTCGGCTATCATCTCGACGAGCCTGTGCATCCTTCTGTAATTTTTCAATGATTTTCATTATATGCCCTTCCTTATCCATCTCTTTTTTGTGCCCATTGGAGTTCGATCCTTCAACTCCCAAGTTGGCATCCCTTCCTTCTCTTTCGTTCTCTGAATTGGAGGCAGTTCGCACCTCTTCCATTCTCTTCTCTCAACGACAACCATATTCGGTTCTGGCACTTGCTAAGMTTCTACAARCACACATGCAGACAACAGGGATTCGTCAGGTCGAMATTCCTTAACAAATTCCACACATTCAAAATCATTCTGATTTAAGAAAATGCTTCAACTTCATGAATTTTYCGAGCKCTGCTCRGCTCTGTAACTTTCGGGTGATAGCCCCCTCTTTCTTCGTCCCTACCCCACGTGACCAAGGGTCGTGACCAAGCGCTAAATATATTAGGCGCTACTCGGGCTTTTAGTATTCAAAGAGTTTTAAGGCACACACAACTATCTCCCRAATTTTCGATTACCGAATTCRCGAAATCGGGYTGATCAACAATCCACATTTACCCAACATCCATTGGTTAGAATCCRCTGCAATTTTTCCGTCTTTGAAGTTTTYGGGACTTCAGGATTTCAAGTTTCGGGGTTTCGGTCCTTGAGGCTCTCATACTCTCTTCCCTCTCCAACCCTCGATTTCTGAAAATTTTATTTCCTTACCCCTCGGGCCCACRGAGYACAACTGTCTCCCACATCCACAGTGGCAAGTGGCACACTCAGGAGGGTCCACATCACCTTTGGCGACACCATCGGGTCCCAACACTCTCGCTTTTCTTCTCGACCCACTGGMATGTGGTACACACTCATGTGTCCACATCCATTCCAAGTGAAATCCAACGGTCAGATCCTCTCTCAAATATATGGCACAGATCCTTTTGGCGTTTCAGGGTTTCGGGTTTCGGGCCTTGGGAGTTTGTGCCTCAACACCTCCCATTTCTCTCGACAGACAAACTCCTAAAATTACCCTCTTCTCTTCTGCTTGATCTAACGATCCTGATTCCCCACGATTCGACGACTCAGATCTCGTCAGCATTTCACATATCGGGATTTTGTGTGTCACGAGGTCGAAAGATTTTCCACCTTCATCCTCCCTATTCCTGAAATGTCGATTTCTTCCTGGACAATTAACAGTCCAGATCTCTCTTGGATTGAGAGTTGTGATCCAATCATGAATTCGTGTTTCGTGAATTCTCACGGACTCATCCTTTGACCAATTCAAGTCACGAGTCAGCGAAAGGTTGATCGCTCTCCACACATCTCTTCCGATGGATGGTTATGATGAAGTCGGGACTTTGCATATCGCGATTTCCACACTCTTGTGAAACTCCAAGGGGTTTTTAAACCTTATGCACGTTCTCTAGATCTGATGGTCGTGAGGGTTCTCCTTTCCTCCCAAACAGATCCTACGGCTCCAACACTTCTGGTGTTGAGCTCTCTCTCTCTCCCTGTGGCCATATACCACACCGGTTACGGGTTTTATAATACCGCTACACCTCTTGAACTTTGTAACACGATCAAGTAGCCCGTTGACACTCAGAAACATTCTGGGGTCGAAAATTAGTCCTCCAAACACAATTTCTTCTCAAAACCTTGGTCCAAAGACCACTTATCCGGCCCATCCAGACTCAGAGTGGAAACTATCACTCTGATACCATATTGTAACGTCCCCGACCATCAACCCACTGGTCAGGCAACGCTACTGCGTGGAACAACTTTCTCATACTTATATATATAGCATGCATTAATTCATATTACACAAGTTTAACTAAACCATACAAAGTAATCACATAATTACGGATAACATGAAGAAATAATGGGATTAACAGTAATTCATGATTACGGCGGAATACATGATAACATTGCTAGAATCATAGACATGCATATTTAATTGGGATTATACGCATGTATATACTTATCTTTTAAACTATATGTAATTCACCAACCACGTGCAGGCCTTCCATGAACCTCCCAGCCTTAGACCACGTTGCTCATCATGCTCAACAATGGGTCACCTCCGAGCTGGTACCAAGCTCCACCCAAGGAAAGGGATCCTAGTCTAGGCTGAGGTTACAGGGAAAACTGCATGGAGCAACCGGAAGGATTCCTCCCAAGATGTCTTCTTACACCCACTATTCATGGACTCTCATTCCCCACATGCCTGTTTCACTCGGGAATATACACCTTCACAAGCACAGTCCATTAGTGCTTCACCTCCCTCTTTGGGTCTTGGAAACAGGCCAGATCAGGAAGTCTCAGAGCTCCGTAGCTGGTGCTGGACTCTCTCTGGGAGAAAACCCCTTCCCAGTAGACTCCTTCACCTGGAAAGAGTTGCTCACGGTCCTGACAACATGCCTCTTCAACAACAATCACCTCCCTTTCCTGGAGAGAGGTTACACATAGGCCAGACAACCTGTTTCCTTAATCTTGGTTCCAGTACAATGAGAACACAACAACAAAGCTCAACAACGAACATACAACAGCAGCCAACCACACCCAATCAAGAACTGTGTGGCCATCCCAGTCAACTGGGAAAAATGGGTATGGACACCCGAAACGACAACAGTCAACACTAAGGCATAGCGCGACTCGACAATTACAGGATGCGTTGGGATTTCCAGCAAGAAACACAGGATGTACGGCTCAGCAATTACGTAACATGCAGTTCTCCCAACCAGCAATAAAGAACAAACTCCCCGCTCTGGTTTCATAGATGCGTAAGGTGTACAGAGGTTCAATCACTGAGACCAAAATGTGTTCAGACGGAGGATGGAGGAATGTAGAACAACTCACGCGGGAGGTTGCAAGAATGGGAAGCGAACCCCCAACACAGCTCATTTCCTGGGTTAAATCGCATGCGCCTGGGTCGACACATGTCGCCTCTAAGGCTACATGTGTTCCATCAGCATGCGTTCCTCCCCAGGAACTTAGGACAACACATATATTTCACATGG
>ML793203.1:341556-363633 GCA_009831015.1 Picea engelmannii | reverse complement strand
AAGAAAAATAGGAAGAATTATAAAAAATCAGAGTGTTGGGAACACCAAACTTGGTAATGATAAATTGTTCGATAAAGTATATCACTTGATATTGATTGACAGCTATAAGGGGAATGGATTCAGTCCATCTTGTAAAGTAATCAGTTGTTGTTCAGATATACTTATGCATCTTTGATGAGTTCAGAGAAATTTCTCCAATGACGTATAATCCCCATTGTTGGAAAGGTTCATCAATTGCAACTAGTTGTAATGGGAATGTTGGTTTCTTTTCTTTTCCTGCAGAAGTTTGACAAATCTTACATTTCCTGGCATATGCATGAGCATATTTGAATACGATTGGCCAGTAATAGGATGCACAAAAAATGTTGTGAGAAGTAGAATCTCCTCCAAAATGTCCACCTATAGGACCGTCGTGCAATTCAGATAAAACCTTGTCAGCTTCTAACTTCTCCAAACATCTGAGAAAAACTAAATCATATTTTTTTCTAAATAGAATTACATTAATCAATTGGTGTTGATATGAATTTAATCTCAAAGATCTTATTTTCTTTGGTTCAAGATGTTGTGGAGTTGAGACATGAGTAAAAAAATATTTAAGCTCAACATCCCATGTACTACTAGAATCAACTGTAAGATTCACATCATTGATTTCTTCTATTAATTCATCACGATCTATAGTTGTTGGTTCCGAATCAATTGATTATGTAACAAGTTTACAAAGACCTTGACCTTTAACATTTTTTATGGTTTGATTTCAAGATCATATTCCTAAAGAGAAGTCATCCAATTAGATCTTTTATCACCGAGATCTTTCTGGACCAGTAAATTTCTTATAGAGGGATATGGAACAATAATTTTAGTAAGAGATTTAAGTAGAAAAGGTCTAAAATGTTTGGCAGCCTTAAATATTGCATAAGTTTGTTTTTCTATTGTTGAATAATCTAACTCTTCCCCTTGAAATCCTATACTCATATAGGAAATGGGTATTTCTAAATTTTGATCATTTCTCTGAGTAAGGACAACAACACAAGCTTGATCAGAAGAAAATATGTAAAGAACAAATTCTTTATTAAAGTCTGGAGAAATAAGAGAATTTGCTTGAACATCCGCTTCTTTAATTAATCTAAATGCATGTCTTTCTAAATTGTTCCATTTAAATATGTCATCTTTTTTAATCAAATTTTGCAAAGGTCTAACTATTTATGAAAAGCTTGGAATAAAGCGTTTGACAAAATTGATTTATCCCAAGAATGATTGCATTGATTTCTTATTATGAGGATAAGGAATTTCTGATATAGCTTTTACTCTTTGAGGATCTATAATAATTCCTTCTTTACAAATAATGAATCCTAATAGCTTTCCTTTTGTTAATGCAAAAATAGTTTTCTTAGGATTTAGGGATATGCCATATATTCTACAGCGATAAAATTTTTGTTTAAGGTGATGTATATGTTGATTATTTGGGTTGGTTTTCATTGATGGCAACCCTTGAAGAAAGTCCGATAGCAAATTTCGGTAGCACAAAGGTTTGGGTAATGGGCCCAAGTTTGTTTGATGGATAATGGTATGAGTTTTGATATATTTGTAGGTAAGACTATTCCAGATGCATAGTACATGTCATGTCATTTCTGGTGGTATGTGGAACGTCACATAACTCCTCACGGTTAGAGAGTTATGGTCATGTGAAGTTGGAGAACCCTCATGAGTCATGTAGAAGTCCCAAAAGGTCAAAGTAGTCAAAATTGTTTAAGAGATTTTAGAAGGTAAATAATAAAGTGAAGTGATGAGTGTACTATAAGTCAAAGTGAATACAAAAGAAATTATTTAAATAATAAAGTTAATGGAGAAATTACTAAGTGGACAAGTGGTTAGAAGCGGGTTAACCCTAAAATAAGGAAAGTGGGTTAAGATGGTTAAATAGGTAACCCCTTGAGGAAGCTACATGAAAGTATAAATACGAGACAAGGCTCTCACATTTTAATCACACTTGAGCATATAGAATATCTACAGGTGACTGAGGTAACCAAAGGATATCTAAGTCGAATTTCAGAGGGAAGGTGAAGTAAAGAAGGTTGAAATTCAAGGGAGGATAAATTATTTTGATGATACTTTCTAAGGCATGTTATTTACAGGTCATCTCACCATTTTCACAATAAAAATTTTTCTAGAATGATTCAAACCATGAAATTGGGAGGCCATTGAGGAAACATATCCAAGTATTTATGATACAAATTTCATCTTGTGGGTCGTTGTATTTTTGGATTTACACATCGTGGAAAATAGGGTTTGTGGATAGTCCTGAAACTAGTCTAAAACAGGTGTTTTAGATCCATACAACAAATATTGTGTGCGGGGCATGTTCTACAAGTTCGCTCTCTAGAATAACCCAAAATTCAACAATGTATGTGATCATATACACCGGGTCTATTACAGAGTTACAAATCAGATTTGGATGATGAAATTGATGAGGGATTTTGGTTGAGGTACATGTTAGGTACATGGTTGAGACAAGTAGTTAATGATTTAGCACATACATGAGGTGTATAGTTGATGATGTTGGTACATCTTGATGAGTCATAGTTTATGTGTATTTGATGCATCATTGGTACATATTTGGTGCATGGTTGATGCACTTGTTGATGGTACAGGTTGAGGTACAGGTTAGTGCATGGTTGATGCACTTGTTTATGGTACAGGCCGATTACAGGTTGTTTGGTACAAATTGATGCACTTTTTTACGGTACAGGTTGATTACAGGTTGATTGGTATAGGTTGTTACAATGGTATATCTCACAGTGATAGTGTGACAATGGTTCCATCATTCTACTTCTATGTCAGGGCGGTTGGACGAGGCAAGGACAGGTGCTTGTAGCCACCTTCCGATTGTAGCCAGAGAATGTAGGGGGTTGTGGCCTCCTTCTGGTTGTAGCCAGAGAATTGGGGAGTTGGAGCTTTCCTCAGGTTGTAGCCTGAGAAACTAGAGGGTTGGAGCCTCCTTCCAGTTGCAACTGGAAAACAAAGGAAGTTGGTGCTTCCAATGAATGTAATTCTTGAAGACATATAAGAAAAAACATTATGTGGTTTTCTCCTGCTTTGGGTTTCCGCGTAAAAACACTAGTGTACTATGTATGTGTATGATTGCCCATTTGTTCATTGTTTATTTACTCTACAATTATTGGATGATAATGCTACATTGATATAACACTTGCATTTTATGGTGAAAAATGATTAAATTGCTCTATTACTGATTCACCCCCCCTCTCAGTAATCCAACAGTATATGATCTAGTATGGATTTATAGTAAATGGTAATATCAACCAGATATATGACCAATGACTTATTAATAAGACCTCTGAAAGCTATATCCATGGCACGCTGAAATGTGGATCCATCATTGATTAAACCAAAATGCATTTTTCTATATGCATAGGTGCCCCATTTAATTCGAAATGTTGTTTTAAGTTGATCATATTTAGACACCAAGATTTGATTATATCTTGAAAATCTATCTAAAAAGGACACCATTTCAGCACCTACAACAGATTGTAAAATATGTTCCATAGGAGGAAAAGGAAAAATATATTTTTCAGAAGCCTTGTTTGGATTTTTGAAATCTATGCAACTTCTAATATCACCATTCTTCTTCCTAATAGGAACTAAATTTGATACCCAATGAGAATGTCTAACAAGAAATATGATTTTAGCCTTTAAAATTTTATTCAGCTCATTCTTTATTTGTTTTTTTGAATTTGGATGAATTTTTCTCAGCTTTTGTTGAACATACTTTACATCTGGTTTCAAATGAATAGTATGTTGGATTATTGATGTGTCATAAGTCTTCAAACCAATGTAATTCCAAGCAAAAATATATTTATATTGTTTTAACAAACGAATAAAAGATATTCTCTAGGATGATGTATAACTTAAGCCAAGGTTTGCATTTTGTAGATTATCCTCAGTTCCCAAATTGATTATTTCAAATTTCATTGATGAACTATTTGTTTTATGATTTGTAGGAGCTTTAAATCTATCCTTCAAATCATAAAGTTTTTCCAATCTGACTATTGATTTAGGAATAACATTTTTTTTTTATGTCTGATGATGGTGAATTAAATTCTAAATTTATAAATTATGTTGATCTTCATATATTACTGAGTCATGATATGTATCCTCTTGTGTAATAAAACTTATGATACATAATCCTCATTGAAAATTCTCCAATTAATAATGGTATCATGCACATAAGTTCTAAAAAGTACTTCTATGGAGAACTTGTCATGGGAAAATTCTTCGGAAGGAATTAATTTGGAGGCAACATTAGCTAGCAAATTAGCATCAGAATTCTCAGCTCTGGGAATCAAATTAATGTTGAAGGCTATGAAATGAGAAATAAGATCCCAAACAATCTGCTAATAATTCTTGAGATGATTAGAAACACAATGTATAGTGTCTCTTACCTATTTGACGATAATTTCAAAATATCCAAATACCTTCATGTATTGAACATTCATGTCGATTACTTTCTTCAACCCTTGTATGAGCGCTTCATACTCTGCAACGTTATTTGTGCACTGAAATTATAAAATCCATGCTAGCATAGTTTTCTTGCCAGTGGGACTCTGTAAGATACATCCAACTCCAACACTCTCATTAGATTTGGAACCATAAAAAAATTAAGACCAAAATTCACTTTTTATAGGAGAATGTACAGTTTCATTTATATAATTTACACACATCAAATCGTTTGTTTGGGAATAGTTTGAAATTTCGGACAAATTTAAATAATCTGAGAATGGGGATTTTTCTACAACAAAATTTCCAAAAAAGGTATCGACACAATAGTTGCCTAAAATTGAACTAGAAAACATTATGGGTTCATTTGAATCATCAAGATCTATGATAGTATGTTCCATGTGTCTTTCTTGTTCAACCTTGATTTGATTTGGTTTACCATTATATCATAAGAATAAATGAGACCAGTCGGTTGCAAAATAACAATTAAGTTTTTCAGACCAATCTCTACTGAGTAGTAAACCATAGGCTTCGGGGATATATGCAACTAAGATGTCAATAACTTGATGAACTTTTGGATTGGAAGCTAGTCTAATAAAGACATCTTTACATTCACCCAAAACTTTAACTTTTGACTTATCTAATTGCATTATCTGCACATTAGATTTCTGGAGTAAAACATTTATCTTTTTCATGACAAAATATAGCATGATATTTGATGAGGCACCCGAATCGACCAAACAGTTGTGCACATTTTTATTATAAATCTCATATGCTAAAAGAAAATGTGGAGTATGAGAATTTGATTTTTCCACGATCAAATTATCATTGGAATTGACATGTTTTTTCTTGTTTGAAGAAACGTTTTGGACAACTTTATTTTTATTAAGAGTAATAGAAGTTTGTTTTTTCAGAAGTGTATGTTCCTAGTGCTCTAAAAAAATTATTTTTTTGTTGTTTTAATTTTGATAATTCAAACAACAAAATATTTTCCCTAGTTTTATTCAAATCTTCAACTATATCATAGCCAAGTTGATCTAAAACTACCAAAGTTTTGGATTGTTCTTGGGATGAATTATTTTTATAGGGTATTGGAGGAGCTTGAGTAGAAGTACTGGCAGGTGTATTTTTACTTCTAGTTTGGACTACATTTACCTCTTCGTCAAACATTCCTTCAACTACATCTTAAGTGAGGTTTGCCTATGGAGTTTCTTGATCATCTTCTTTGTCATAGCTTTGAACTTCTTCTTCAACTTATTAATCTTTATCAACATCAACAGAAGAAATCTGATTACATGGTGGAGGAATATTTCTCCTAGTAAATGGTCCCCATGAATTTTTAGAGGTTGATTCCTCTGCCACGTTCTTTTTAAATCCACAACTTCATTCACTAATCTCTTAACCAATTTATGTAGGCTTTCCATATTGATGGTTTCTTTATCTTTCTTTTCTTCAGTCGTTTTGAGAACATTTTTTTTCCTAATTTGAAGTGCAATTTTATTTTCTTCAATTGATTACTTACTGGCAATACTCATCATTCCCAGCTCTATTCTTGATGCTTCTTCAAATGATTTTTTTAATGTATTCTTTTGGGCTCGTATAACAAAAATTGCAATAGAAGAATGTAAAGTTGTAGTATAAAATTCCATAATTACATTATCTGGAGGCACAAAATCTATTGGAATTTTATTCAATAAAGTTAGGAATCTTTGGTTRAAATCTTCAACTTTTTCTTTTGGTGTCATTTTGATTCTTGATAAATCTAGAACCATTGTTGTTGGTGTTTTATTCTTCCCAAACTTATTTATAAATTTAGTTTCAAAATCATTCCAATTTGTAATACTCCCTTGTGGTAATGCAAAATACCATGTTGAAGCTCTTCCTTCAAAATATAAAGGAATAATATACATACAACATATTCATAATGAACTCCCTTTAAATTGACAACCAACATAAATCTGCTAATATGATCTACAAGAACTTCTCCATTATCAGGATCGAATTTTGGAAGGAATTTTTCAGGATTTTTGGGAAGATCATGACTATCTCCAAAAACTGCAACTACTCCAATATTAAGCCAAGGTATTCTAGGTTGATTAACTCCTACCATAATTGTGGATTTAAGATTTTGAGGAGTTCCTATTGATACAAGAGAAATTGAACCAGGTGGAAAATTTTTATAAGGTGGATTTCCTTCAGGTTTTGATGTTGGAGATACTTTTGACTCTTCTAATTGATTTTCTAATAGGAAATCTTCTTCCCACAATTCACTAGAAGCAAGGGGATTAATTGTTTCTCAGAAAGGAGAAGCAGGTTCACCTTTTGGCTGATATGTTTTACCCTTAGTTGGTATAATATGCTCAATTGGATCCTTCCCGAGTTTCCTACTCTGTGCTCTTGTCAAAACTCCTAAATTTTTCAAGTTGGGAGGAAGTTTCAACATTGGAACATCAAGGTTATCAAAATCTGGTATATTTAAATCCAAGATCTAATGAACAGACTGAATAGAAATATCCTTGTAATAAGGTAAAATTTCTTGAACATCAATAGAACTTGTGATTTCTTGATTGATAACAAAATCTAATATTTGTTGATGACTAGGTTGTATAACCTCTCTATGTAAAGATGACTCGGGTAAAACAATCTCTAAGGTTGAAATAATTAATTTCGATGGAGAATGAGATCTTGATTCTAAGAGTGGTTATGAGGGCGATGGTGATCTCTTTGAATGCTTATGTCATGAATTTCTATGTGTCATTCATTATCAGTGGCCCTCCTTCTAGTGTCGAATTGTTTTTGCCTCGAAAAATTCTTGGCAATCAAAGTGGAGAAATTTCCCGATCAAGGCCCCAATTAGGCCTATACTCATTTGGGATGGTGATCCTCAGCGATATGTGGGCCCATTTGCCACTTAAGGAGAAAGTTCTCCTTGAAAGGAGACTTAACTTTGAAGCTCTGCTAAATTCTACTTGCAGAAAAAGAAAGAACAAATCTATTTATATTTTAAGTCTAAACTATTCTATCCTGGTAGTATGCTTAATTAAAATATAAATAACAATTAATAACTGTCTAAAAAGGGAAACAATTCACTACATTTAAACAATATTTTAGAAACCTTTGTAGTAAAACAATTTTCAAACAAACAATTGAATGTAAATTATTCTAATTACAGTATTCATATTTTATCATTCATCAATTCAATTATAAAAATATTTAATAATGAATATACTCAATTGATTAATGATAGTGCAAACAATAAGTAATATTCATCAATCTTAAACAAATTGAAATAAATGAATGAATGTGACTTTCAAAATAAAATACCAGATGAACGCATGAATAACAATACCATACCAATTCTTCCAGTAAATGGATCACAAAATCACTCAGTGGCTCTGTATTTCTCAACTATAGTCTTGACAATAGTGTACAAGTCTTTTTTTCTTGAAAATCAAACCCCTTCTAGGTTCTTGAAAATCACTATATATAATATTACAAAAATTACAAGTCAAAGTTTTGTCCCAACTATGTTCTAACTAAAAGACTAAAAATAGATAACAAAATAAATCTAAAATGATAGGCCTTTCTAGAATTATTTCTCAACCAGTCCCTTGTTTGATGCACGAACTTCCTGATGTTCCTTCAATTTTGAGTACATTTCCAATATTCAAGAAATGGAATTAGGAGCTTTTGGATGGGATCTTATTTCATAATTGAAAAGTTTTTCTTCCACAACTGGGATATTTTGGTGAATCCTGGCAGAAATTTGATTGGATATGGTATAATATCTTTGTGGTTTGACGAGAAATTGATTGATGGCATCAATATTTACCCTAAATAACATTGCAATTTTATCATCATACTTCTTTCTGTGACTCTGCACTTCCATAACATCATCAACTATCTTTCATTGGTGAATTAAATATTTGGCATGTCAATTTCCCCAACTATGTTAATTGTTGAATTTAATGTTGAAGTGCAGCCTTCACTGGCTTCTTCTATTAGCCTCTTAGCTTCATGTAGATTATGTTTCTAAGATTTTATAGCTATTTTTCCTTTCAATTTCTCTGACTCAAAAGTCTAGGATAAGTTCTAGAAAACTGGTTTAACCTCATCTTGACATAATATTAATTCAAAGAATTTATTCTGAACTTCTGCTAACTCAACTTCCTTATCTAAAATGATTTTTGAGAAATCATTTATTAATACCCCGTTGATTTAAAATGGAACCGATAATCTGACAAAAATGTACCTATGCTTATCTTAATTGATCATTAACCTACAAATCTTGATGCTTAAATTGCTCAACATCAATCATTTCACTCTCTAAACTTTGAATTTGAGTTTGTATTTGGTGATTTGAGCATTCTTTTCACTTATAGAATCAGAAAGCAATTGTTGAACTCAAGTAATTTTAGCCTTCAGTTATTCTTCCAAGCTCTTCATCTGTTGAAAGTGTGCTTGGTGTGTCTGTCAAATTTTGAGTTCCACTTGTTTTTCAATGAGTGCTTCTTTATGTTTCAATTTGTATTCAAGATGAGTTATATCATCATTTTTTTGCTTAATGATTTGTTTTAAATTATTTATTGACCATATGTTGGTTGATGCAAAAGCTCCCATGGAATCTGCCAATTCTCCTGCAAATTGTTGATCATCCTGCCCATAACCATCCCACATTATTCTTTGTTTATTTGGTGGTTCATTCACTCGATCTATTTTCTTCTTTTGAATCCTTCCTTTTATAATTGCCCTCTTCTTCTTACTAAAGAATAAGTTTGTAGGAGGATATTCATCTTCCTCAATGGGTGTTAGAGAATAAACATATAAAGGATTTGGGAGTGAAACTCCAGGAATAGTGGCCAAAGGTGTGACTGAGACAATTTTTGAAGAAATCAAACTATCATGCTCCTAGAGTTTCATTCCCAAATCCTAATAGTGGTCAGAGGTGTGACTGAGACAATTGATGAATCAATCAAATTGTCATGATCCTAAGTTTGGGTATCTAAACCTTGATAACAATTTTGCAGTGGAGACAATATCTCTAGTGATTTTGTCATAGTATGACTTGTAGACATTTTCTCTTTGTGTCATGATTGTCTCAGTTGATTATTTTCAGATAAAAGATACTCAAAATTTGACCTTTTTTATATATATGTATTGGATAATATTTTCTTTTAATATTTCTTCGGATAGTATTTGCTAAATTTCTTCAACGATTTCCTAGCTTGACTGAAATTTCTTCTGTTGATTGGGAGGATTACATATTTAACGGAATTTTTATGTTGATGTCTATGTCTGAGATACTGCAGATTGTGTCTTTGTTTGAGTATTAGGGAGTTGTTTTGTGTATTCTTGTTTGAAGATTGGTGGAAGGTAGGTCCTCCTTGCCTTCTAGAAATTTAAGAAACTATCAGGTGTTTGTTTAGGAAGGCTTTGAATTCTCTGCAAAACTTATTGATAAAACTTAGCTCTCCTAAAAATATTATCATAAGGAGATTCTTCGAGAACATACTTTTTTACACTAATTTGAAGGTGATGTTCCTCTAAAATATTTAAAGGGTCATGCTTCTTAAACTCAATATACGACAAATTAATATATTCCAATGCCATGGCTTCTATTTTCGCATGAATTACACCAAAAAGAGTATATGGAACTATATGCATAGGAAATGTAGGCCAAATTCTCTTAGAGGAAGCATGTAAATCTTTAGTTATGCTTGTGCATGTTGTTTGATAGGCTATTTCTCTGCAAACAAGTTTGTCAGACATGATTTTGATAGGTTATTTCTCTGCAAACAAGTTTGTCAGACATGAATTTTAGCAAGGCATGAGGAAGAGCATTACATCCAAAAAACTCTGATATAGGAAAAAGTTTCTTTAATATACCAATCACCAATTTGACCTAAGTTGTGCATAACTTGCCCTATAATCATGGGGGTAGAAAACCAAAAAATGCTTGATGAAGAGGAATAATAACATAATGAGTTGGATTCTGCTTCTTTGCTTTTCTGGGTGCCATGGAAACTATTATGTGGTATTTTCTGAGAACAGGGTCTGCAAACAAAAGTGGAAATCAATAGAAGAAATGAACTTGTGTAGTGTAATAAGAACACCACATATCAAACATTTAAAACATAAGCGTTGCGAACCCATTACCATTAATTCACATATCAATGCCATTAATTGTGAAGCGAACGGTGGCCAACCTTATTAACATTGAAAAGATGGTGCAAATAAGACTGACGGCGTAAGAATTTTAAACTAATTAATCCTAAGTTAATAGTTTAATATGTATAATTATCATTGTAATTCTCGGACCGCGGGACTTCAATAAAGAATGCACATAAGATTTGTGTTCATCGTCTGGTGCCCGAGATGACATGGCACAATATAATTAATCTTTTCGTAATGATCGTATTAACCTTAATCACCACATTAATCTTTAATTATCACTTAAATTCTCGTATGTTGGGTATTGAGATATCGTGGAGTCTGTAGAACATGTATCTAAATAAAATATAAGATAGAGATCCGAGATTATGTGGCAAAGATGACATAAGATGAGATGACATATCAATCATACACAAGTGCCATGTGTCATACAAAAATGATTAATGACTAGTGTGACAGGGTTAAAAATGGATGACATGTGTCATACACGTAGGATAGGTGCCACATGTCATAGAAGACATGTTAGTTTATGGTCATGTGTAGATGAGCAATAAGTAACCATTGAATGTCGGATTTTGGGATATCGGATAATTTATGAGTTCTGGTGTAAGTGATTAAGCCCGATGGTCGATATTCGAGATTATGGAGCCCTTTGTAAAGTCATATACTTTGGGAATATGACCTTGGGATAAAATGGGACCGTGAATATAATTGTTTTATATATATACAAGTTAAAAATCAAATCAAATAAAAACTAAATTTACAAACAAAACAATCATGATGAATATAGAGTAAAGCAAAGAGGGACCCTAAATTTTTTAAAATTAAAAAATTTACATTGAGGTGTTGTTGAGGCTCAACACCTTATAATCTTAATTGATCGTTGGCTTCTGCAATCCCTCTTGGCCATAGTGGAAATCCCCTTACATTGCATGAAGATCTACTTGTCAGTTTATTTGGAAACCTCATGCCCTGGTTGAAATCTTCATCATCCATCAAGTGGCCCCCAAATTCTTTTGTCTAGTCCAAGATTTCAACCATGCAACCTAGGAGAAAAGTATTTGTAATTGAAAGTAGCAAATGAGGGCTTTCTAGAGGCATCAAAAGTGATGGAAATCATCCTTTTCATACCCAAACTCATCAACACATGAAACATGCCCAAATACATGGTGTGAGGGCAATAAAGGACTTTCATAGCCAATTCTTAGACAAAACAAAAGAGGAGATGGTAAAAATGGAAAAATCTATTAACATAGAAGACAAAAATTGTCCAAAGCTCAGGTGGAAATAGGGTTCAAAGGTTGGGCCCTTGACCCAAGGACCCAGGGTATTCAATAACATGTGATTTAAATATATTTAAGATAATGGAGTTATATTGGTTGAACAACACCTTTGTTGCTTAGATCGTGGAGGAGAAAGGTAGCCAATATCAAGATATTATGCATAAGCTAAATGTGATGGAAATAAATTTGATGCCATGTGCATAGAATTTTTTAATATTGAAATTATAGTGCATAGTCATGAAAATAACTAGAATGACAATGGGGATGAAAATGACCAAGTTCTAAATTCCAAAGGGACCCCATAAAAATCCTTTTGCTAGATGAAGACAATGACACCCAAATGGATTAGCACCCATGGAAAGCTCAAGGAAATGGGCCATTGGATTAATTCTTGTGGTTTTTATGAGCTTGAAATGAAAGAAGTTGGAGTAGTCTCTTCAACAAATATATGGATCATTATTTAGTTTTCAGTATTCTAGAAAAACATAGATATAAACTCCTATATTTTGTGATCTATTGTCATGCATGTGACGAAGCAAAACCATTAACTTTTTAGACTTCAGTGGTTTTGGTTTCCCATATGGCAGGCCACTAACAAGGTTGGCTATGTTATTTTTTATGTTATATTAATATAAGTAGTAACTAGCTTACAAAAAGAAAACAATATGAACTTATCACATCATTTTTTTTCTTTGTTTATATTTTGTTTTGTAAATAAAAATATTATATTACCTTAAAAAGTCGTCATAGTGATACATGTCAATACATAGTTCAAAACCTTCCACATGTTTTTCCATGTGCATGGAAACTAGAACAAGTGGCCTACAAACCTATAGACAAGCTAGTATACCAGAACCAAAGTCTTTATAGTGCACAATTTAACTGTAAATGTATCTTATCTAGACCTGAAAACATGACAATATGAAAGCTAAACATTTGGCGAAACCGAGCGACCATCATGGTGGAAAGTGAAGACGAACAGTTGGCAACAAGTCGGGTAGCGGCTCTGGTCAGGTTTGTTTGACAAGGATTCGAACAACAAGTCCAAATGATGATTGAGGGCACTCTGACGTTAAAGTTGGTTCACCATTTCCTAACACATATCAAAAATTAACTACAAATGTTCCTCTGAGAATCTGGGTGGGCTGAGAGTTTATGGCTCAAATCTCAAGTCATGGGTTGTTGAAGTTGGATAAGTTGGTGCTCCCTCAAATAATCCCAGATGAGTCTCCTCCTTAGCCATACAGGATTCGAATTATGTCCCGATGGCCACATTGAATGACGCATTGACATTTGGGGTTATCCCTTTTGTTGAGTCTTCTAGCCACTATGGTGCGATTTCTTCCTCTATCACACAACCACTCATAGTTGTCTCATGATGGATAGGGGGAAATCATTGACAATTGGTTTAGTCGGCATAATGGTATCCTCCATCAAACTTGGAGGAATTTCTTCCTCTATTGGACAACCACCTAAAGTTATCACGGGGTCAAAAATTGGAGGCATGGGCTCCAGATTGTTGGGGAGAAGCTGAGCATCATCCTTCCAATTTTTGTGAGAGTGGGGTGGGCCAACATGACCGGTGAACTGGTTGGGAGGTAGAGAGGGGGTTGAGGGCAGACCTGAACATCGATGTCAGGCTACAAAGCTATAGTAGGTCGGCCCACATTTGGGCTTGCCCCTTTCGCATGGCATGGCGTAAACCCAGTAGAGAGATATGCTGAAAAATAAACTATGCTTAGGCACCAAAGGGGAAGTGGAATCAGCGAGATCAGGTGCTCGACTCTAGTGAAGAGAGAGTTCAGGCAAGGAATGAAATGACAAGTGCAAATCTAGGATCAGATAACCATGGTGAATGCTTACCTCCATGAAAACCATTGAGATGATAGGGAGAGGCACCATGAAGGATGAGTTGATGTCACCCAGCTGCCCCGTACCTGCTCTCGTGAGCCACAACTGGTGTTGAATGTACGCCATTAATGTTCCCTTGTTGTTCTGACGCACTATCTCCCTCCTAGCTTGAATGTTATGCATGGTCAAAGGACTGAGGGGGAGGCTAGCAGCGAGGGGCCTTAACTGCGTTATTCACATGTGTGCCAGGTAGCATAAGATTGACGGGTGTCACCCTATCCGGGGATTTTCTTTCTTTATATTACTACTAAATAATTATATCAATTATTCATTTCCATTAATGTGCATACAGCCTATTTTATTTTAGGGTTCATGTTTCTAGTTAAAAGACACAACGAACATTTATAGCCTATTTTTATTTTGGGTATCTTGTTTATCATTTCTCCAAGAAAAGAGGCCATACCATAGAAATTTGTTGGTATGCATATACATGATCACATTGTAGAAAGAAAGGCCATTGTGAGGCAGCATGCTCAAAGAATCAAGCCATGTTATGTAGGCCTAATTGTTCTCAGAATTTGAATGGAAAGAAGGCTCCTCCAATCTAACAACATACACAGAGGTACGTGGAGAGGAGGAGTATGACAAGCAATCCTTTTAGCAACCACTTGAATTTTTTCCACCACTATAAGTTGAGAGGACATTGAGAAGTGACGTGTTGGAGATTTCACTTCTCATAGCCTCACCCCATAATATGCACTGCCAGGAAAAGAGTGTGGAGAGAAAAGGGTACAAGAGGTGAAGAGACAACAAGTGGATGCCAACCACTGGGGCAGTAGCATTCCAATTGCTACCTACAATTTTCTCATAGAATTTTTCCTTCTTGAAGATGTGCTAGAGATTAATGCACGAGGTTAGTGACCTTGGACGGAGGAGTTCTTGAGAAATCCATGACGTTCTTTGCAAGCATGTGTAGGCACMAAAGAKTTGTTTCCATGTCATGAAACAACCGACCCTAGCATAGGAATGCAACCACATTTGAGGAGTTATTATGTGATGGTAGCATGTTGGTGTCACCCTAAACAAAACAATATTCGACTTGGATTCATTGGTAACTTAAATGGAYYGTCTCTRTAACAACCATAATGRMTTTAAATCTAGAGTAAATCTATAACTGCTATAACTTGAAAATTTCTTGAATTTTAATGCAAAATAATAATTTCAGAATTACCTCTTACCTCTTGAAGAAGAAGGTCGTCCTGCTGAAATTGCTTGTTGAAAGTGMTTGCCTAAATGCTTGTCTGAAACTGAATATTTACCACCCAGCTAATTAGGAACAACTTCTCTRGCTCCCTAGCTCTAGGAATCCTCGCGGTTTCCTGGCCCCCAAGCCCAAAGTTCCCAGCAACAACAGTGCCCCTATAAGAGTTTCCAAAAACAATATTTCCTTCCAATTTCCCTTCTCCTTCTCTTCCCCCTCTTCTAGAAATCCCACCCCCCCCCCTAAGAAACGAAGACCCCCCTCCAAGTCCTCTCCGCTCTTCCTCATCCTCCTCTCCTGAATCCCTCTCCCTTATTCAATTCCCCAACTGTCTTATCCCCTCATTAATTCCCTCACCTACCATAAAATAATAAAATAGTAAAAAGATTCATTTTATTTATTTTAATAACCAAATAAATTTAAATTAGCAACTATGATCAATAAAAATCTATTGGGTTGTTACATACACCCAACCTTCAAGAAACTTTGTCCTGAAGTTAGAGTAATTTACAATACAAGGGTAATGATACATGATTCATACATCCATATCATATAAACAACACCATCGATTTAAAACACTTATAAATACTAGTGTACATGTACAAGGCATGCATGTGTAGCTAGCACATACAAGACTTACACATACACTAATGACAATAATTATCACATCTAAAGTAATTCTTTTATGCGTTCAGTCCAATCAACAAGACCATTCATTTCATAAAAGATAGTAAACCATTTAAAATGTTCACAAAATCCCTCAATTATAATAATTTAGCACAAGCAACATTCACTTAGAAATTGTAGTTCAGTTAAGCAAATATAAATACACACACACACACACACACACATATATATATATATATTTAAAAAAGAGGAAATGAAGAAATTTTTCTATAAGGTGAAAACTCCACACACTCTCAACTACTTCTAGTCATCCTTCCTCCCTAACCTACTTCCATCTTCCATCCCTATCCTTCCTCTGTTGGACTATCTTGGAGCATCAACTATATTGACCTAACTCCAGATAGAACCCGTAAGCGGAAGTGTCAAATATCTTGGCCAAGCTTCCATAGTAGGCAACTGGCAGTCATCATCACATGTTCAGGGGAGTGTGAGCTAACACCCTCCTCCCATGACTCCAGGTTTTAGAGGATACATGGTGGGAAATTCCTCCACTCTCCTAATAGAACTAGAGTCAACACCCTACCATGGACCATATAGTGGCACTATGTTGCTGGGAATTTTGTCATCGTATATTCAGTTTCATGCAGTCTCGCCACCTGAAAACCTGCACTTGTCCACATATCGTAGCAATGCATTTGAACCAACATAATTTCACATACAAAGATTCATACCATATTGTTTCTTGGTCGATGTTCACGACATCAACCATTTTATTATCATTATCCTTTGGTTATTTCATAGCCCATTGACCTGGAGATTAGTCTATAACACAAACTCATACATATCCATACATTATTATCATGTAAATGCATTTAATCATATCCTCAATTCGGTATCCATGTACCAACAACTTTAAATGTAAAAATTTTCAAGTTAGAAATAGGTTGCATAATATCCATCATAATCTAAATAACGATAAACATCCATATAATTGGCATTCACATAGGTCCATATGTCTTAAAAATTCAAGTGTATTATTAATAGTTTCACAGTAAATAGAAAATAGAGATGATTGGGCCTTAAGTAATTCTATTTGTCTAAGTCAAAAGGTGGCATTACATACACCCAACCTTCGGGAAACATATTCCCCAGGTGGTCAAAAAAGTGAGGGTCGATCTCGTCGTAAGGTCTCTACATCCTCCCAAGTAGCAGATTATGGGTTATACTTGTCCCACTAGACCTTAACTTGGTCCACCAAATGATTTCTGAGCTATCAGACCCTACGATCCAATATGCGTAATGGTTCAAACATGAGTGTTCCTGCATCCGATACATGCAATTCCGTCAAATTCAGTTTATGAGATTCGCCAGCAACATAATGACGTAGAATAGATACATGAAAAAAATTATGAGTTTTATGCAAGTGTGGTGGTAGTACAAGATGATAGGCAACGGGTCCAATTATCTCTTGGATTTTGAACATTCCTATAAATCGAGAGGACAACTTTCTCCCCTTCCCGAACCGAATGGTACTCTTATTAGGCCTGATACAAATGAAAACTTGATCTCCCACTTTATAACTTTGGCCAGTCCTATGTGCATCAACATAACTTTTCTGTCTATCTTGTGCTTCCTTTAGTCACTGCCTAATCTGAATCACCTGTTCCTCCATCTCTTGAATAAATTCTAGCCCAACTGTTACTCAGTATTCTAACCTTTCCCAACTCAACGGTGTCCTGCATGGCCTTCCATAGAGAGCTTCATAGGGTGTCATTCCAATGGAGCTATGAAAATTGTTATTGTAGGTGAACTCTACCAAAGGTAGGTACTTCTCCCAATGGTTTTGATTATCCATAACATACATCCTAAGCATGTCTTCCATGACCTGATTTACTCTCTCACTTTTCCCATCTTCGGGATGATATGGTGTGCTTAAGTTCAACTGAGTTCCCAATGCTGACTGCAAACTTGTCCAAAACCTAGATGTGAATCGGGAGTCCCTATCTAAAATGATCTTCTTGGGTAACCCATGTAGACAGATGACCTCACTTATAAACATGTGTGCCACATCAGTGACATCATAAGTGTCTCTAACTATAATAAAATGAGCACTCTTGGTCAAATTATCAACTATTACAAGAATGGCATTGTGTCTGTGCGATGTGAGGGGAAATCCCACAACAAAATCCATAGAAATGACTTCCCACTTGGACATAGAAACATCCTGCGGTTGTAGGAGACCTGTCGGGTGGTGGTGGTCATCCTTCACTTGTTAACACTCTAGGCACTTGGCGACAAAATGGACTACATCACGCTTCATGCCTACCCTGAAGAAAAGATCCTTCATGTCTGCATACATTTTCTTCACACCCGGATGTGCACAATAAAGTGCTCTATGGGCTTCCTTGAGTATGATGCTTCGAATATCCCCACCCTCGGGGATGTGTATCCTTCCCTGATATCTTAATAATACATCATCTTCCAGATTATATCCTTCATACCTTGGATCTAATTGCCTCCCACTCTAGAGGGTTGAAGTAACCTTTAAATATCAATTATCTCCAATAAGTTACCCCAACACACGCTCCCTCAGATTAACTTTTAAGGGTACCAAGGAGAAGACACGTGGTCTCTTGCTCAAGGCATCTGCGACCACATTCTCCTTTCCCTTGATGTATGCAATTCCAAAAACATACTCACTCATTAACTCACTCCATCGCCTCTACCTAACATTGAGATCCCCTTGAGTGAAGAGATGCTTTAAGCTTTCATGGTCTGTTTTGAGCTTAAAGCTTCGTCCCACTAGATAATGCCTTCAAAGCTTCAGAGTTAGCATTACAACTGCCAACTCTAAATCATGAGTAGTGTAAATCTCCTCATGTTGCTTCAACTTTCTTGACTCATACGCTATCACCCCCCATCCTTCATTATCATGCCCCCCAATCCTTGCTTCAAGGCATCCGTGCAAACTGTGAAGTCTTTTTCCATATCTGACACTCATAGAATTGGTGCACTGGTTAGTAACCTCTTAAACTCGATGAATGCAATATCGCATTCTTCTGTCCATTCATACCTGACGCCTTTGCACTAGAAGGTGGTTATGGGTTTCACTATCTTAGAGAACCCTTCCACAAACCTCTGATAATAACCAACTAGCCCCATGAAGCTTCTCACCTCATGAGCATTTTTCGGCATTGCCCATTCCATAATGGCCTTCACCTTTTCTGGGTCCATAGAGATTCCTTCACCGGAAATGATATGACTTAAATAATGAATCTTTTTATGGAAGAAATAACACTTCGACAACTTGCCATACAATTTGTTCTCTCTAAGGCATGAAAACACCACTTGCAAGTGTTCCTCATGTTCTCTTTCATTCCTGGAACATATGAGGATATCATCCATAAAAACTTGTACAAAGCGGTCTAAGTACTTTCAGAATACACCATTCATGAGGCTCATGAATACTGCTGGCGCATTGGTCAAACCAAAAGGTACTAAAACGAAATCGTAATTCCCAAATCGAGTTCGAAAGGCAATTTTAGGATTATCGCCTTCCTTAATCCTTAACCGATTATACCCTGATTGTAGATCAATTTTTGAGAAAATTGTTTCTCCTTTCATCTGATCAAAGAGATCATCTATTCGTGGCATTGGGTACCTATTTTTCACTATAGCATGGTTCAAGTCCCTGTAATCTATACACAGTTGTAAGGAACCATTCTTCTTCTTGACAAAAAATATTGATGCACCCCAAGGTGAGACACTAGGCCTTATTAGCCCTAAGTCAAGTAGTTCCTTCAACTACATCTGCAACTCGCAAAGTTCTGGCGTTGTCATCCTATACGGTGTCTTAGAAATTGTCTTTTCACCGGTTTTAGCTCAATGGTAAAATCAAGCTCCCTCTCAGGAGATAACCCTGACAAATCTTTCAGAAAAACATCCTTAAACTCCGACAATACTGGATACTGATCCATGGAGGGTCCTTTCCCTTCATTGACTGCTTCCACTACATATAATCGACAACCTTGCCTCATACAATGTTTAACCTTCATGGTTGAGATAAAACATAGATACACCTTCCTCCATACACCATGGATCTCTACTGGCCTTCCTTCATCCTCAACATAAAGCACCCTTTTCGCTAAACAATATACCATACCTCAATGGGCTTTTAACCAGTCCATTCCAATTATTATAGGTCATATGTCCCTGGAGTAGTGACGTATACCTTCAATCTAGTAGTACACACTCCCAAGTCTACTAGACAATTATCAACACTAGGTCCTACCGCTTGTTTTTCCCCTGAAGCCATCTCTACTTGTTTAAAGTCATCGTGCTCATAGGCTTCCAATCCACACTTTTCTAATGCACAAGGTAAAATGAAATTATATGTAGCACCAGAATCAAATAAATTTTAGCATTGACATGATTTAACATACCTGACGACTCCACCACCCTGGATTGATGTTCTGCCTGACGATTATTAACCATTGCATAAATATGGTGGCTACTACTCACTCTTCCTATCGGGGCCTTTCCTTCTCTATGCACAAAGCATGCTTATGACTTTGGACAATCACACTGGTAATGAGGTCCTCCGTACCCCCAACAAGTAACCTGGGGTGGAACCTGGGTGCTTCCCTGTGAAGGCCTCTAAAATGAGTTCCTTCCACTGGATCCCCTACCCCTACTTGTTGCTCCCTGAGATGGTCATGGACCTACCTGCGTCGTTTGCGATGAGTGGGATGCTTCACTCGTTGCCATTGAAATACCTGTTGTAACTGCTCTAGGTGTGACTCTATTTCCATAAGGAGGTGGCCTAGAGCTTCCTCCCTGGGATAAGGTCTCAGGGGGCTTCCCCACGAATCCAGGATGTCATGGAATGGTTGATCTCATACCTTCGTTTAATCTCATATGCTCCTCTGTGTAATGAGCATTTTCAATTGCTTCAGCTACTGACGATGGTTTCCACATTCGTACCATGGCCCTTATCTTAGGGTTTAACCCATACACAAAATGTTCTGTGTGTCGTTGATCAGTATCCATGTACGAGACATATATTACTAACTCCATGAACTTGATATCGTACTCTTCCATGGTCTTGTTTCCCTGAAGTAGAGAATGAAATGCTCCTACCTGTTGTTCCTCATAGTAAGTAGGTAAATATTTCCTCCGCAACCTTTCCTTAAAAATATCCCATGAGACGGTGTTTGGGGTAAGGTGCAACTGCCTCTCCAGATTACCCCACCAGTTCAAGACTCTATCCCTTAATTGAAATATCATTATATTTTCCTTTGATCTGGAAGCATAGTCTCTTAAGGCGAAACAACGCGTCATTCCTTCCAACAGTGCCTCTACACATTCACTTGCACGTCCCCCAACAAACTCTGGGAGTTTGATCTTCTATAGTTCTCTAGTGATTTCCCCTGGTGGAGGCCCTCTCTCTGAGTCTCTCGATGCTTCAAGGTTACCCACTCCAAATGGTGGGGGTTCCACTTTGACATCTGTTGACTCACGTCCCTTTAATGTCTCATTAATAGCCTTTAAAGAGCGCAAAATGAGAACTAATTCAGGCGATGCTGGTGGCAGCGACGATGTTGGTGGTCCTTGCGACGATGCCCCACAACCTCGATTTCCCCGAGTCCTAACCATCTTGGATAATTGAATATGCATTAATCCAAATGCTTATCATGAAAGAGTTTAAGGCATTCCACATCTTGCTCAAACTTAATCTTGCAAACATAGGGTTAGGCGTAAGTTCTTTATACTTGTCTGTAAACAAACATTACTCCTATAAGGTAAGTGGTTAAAGGTCAGGGTCAAAAGCCTCTAAGCTTGGTAACTTTGTTCAGGTAAGTTGCTAACTCCCTTGCCTTGCCAGCTATGCTAGCACTGGGAGGTACCCGCCAATTATAGTTACTTACCTCTTTAATTCCTTAGAGATTTGAAAACTAATTAAAGTGTTTTAAACCCAATGTAGATTAATTATTAAAACCCCATAACCTAGATTAATATGTTAACCTAAGTTCCACTTTAATCCCCTTAATACTATACAAATGTTAATCAACATATTAGTATTAACCCTTAATATTAATCTTAGCAACATTTTATAATGTATACGCTACTAGCATAATGTGATTTTAAACTATTATTACCTCATTTCATAGTACATTACATGTAATGTCCCAAAGTATAAATTTGCAATGTGTAAGATTATTTAGTGTATAATTTTATATAAATTATAAAATTATATATAGAATTTGGTGTATAATTTGATTGGTGTCTAAGTTATAATAATATTAGAATTTTAATATAATTCTATAATTATAAATAAAATATATATTATACATATATTTATAATAAATAAAT
>ML793203.1:328496-340982 GCA_009831015.1 Picea engelmannii | reverse complement strand
AAGTAATGAGGAGCATCATCCATACAAGGCGCCAAAGGAATATCCCACACGCCCATCTGTTATGCACTATGAACCCATGAGCTCTCACCGTGCGTGCTCTCTTCGACATTGTCTTGGATAATGGATGGTATTTGGTGATTGGCTTGATATTTGGATAGTTTGAGGACTCAGGGTTTGGGTAACAAAAGATCCAAAATCAAAGTGGAGAAGTCGTTCCTTGTATTTCCCACTAAAGAAACAAAAAGATGATCCTTCTTCCTTTCTAACTTCGACCAAAATTTAGTGTTCATGGTGGAGACCCTCCATTTCTTCGGTAGAGGAGGGGAAGACATCGCTCATATAGTTTCCATATCTCTGAGTAAATTGTTGGTTCCTTGTGACTACATGGAAGGGAGGCTCAATCTCAATCCCGAAAAGGGTCGGCTTGAAACCGACTGTAAAGTTGGAGGGGTGCTTTTCACTGCTGCCACGAGTGAGCTAACATTGGATCGGCTACCAGATATTGCCTATCAAAATCCAGCGTTTACCCAACTCATTTTGCAGGACTATGAGGCTGATAAGCTCCAAGATTTGCCCCTTGTATTCTTATAGGTGTGCATATTTTTTCATTCGCTTGCTAGTAAACAACATGGTGAGATGTTTGCTTATTTATTCCAAAAATTGATATGAAATTATATCATGGGAAACTTGTAGGATAAAGCATGGGATTAGTTTAAAAAAAAAGTCAATTTAGGTATTCATTTCCTTGCAGTTAAACTCTCGAAGGATGATGTAAAGCCCTCTGTTTTGTTTATTCTATCTTCTTCATGGCCCTTATTTCGGTGAAAACATATAAGTTTCACTATGTGTTTATCTATATTAAATTTGGCATTTGAGGCCTCATTTAATTCATAATTGTTGTTTTCATTTTGATTCTATCTGCAATCAATAGCTATTGTACTTCAGAATTGCTTGTTTTGGATTTTGGCAACCGTTGATACTGTTTAGTAGAGTGCTTTACCTCTTCCGTCAGAATGCTTTCGCTAGTGGTGGCATATCTTGTTGGGGTTTTGTTTGTATTCCTTTTGTATATAGTAATTAGTACATATACATTTCATAATCTTTTGTTTATTTTACAATATTTTTGAATCTAGCTCTGTTAATTTTCTATCTACGCAGGTGAAGAATAATACAGGTGGTTGGAACGGGGTTCTTCTGGGTAGTCTTCATAGGTTTGATGGGTTGTAAATAAAGGGTTTCTTAGTGGTAATTTGAAGGTTTTGAGGGTTATTTCAGGGTTTTTTGGGTTATTTCTACTCATTATTAGGACATCATGTCTAAATTTCCGTCTTAAGGTGGGTAGGCCCTAGGTTTTAGTTCTTAACTCGGGCTCTGATACCATTTGTAACAACCATAATGGCTTTAAAACTAGAGTAAATCTATAACTGCTATAACTTGAAAATTTCTTGAATTTTAATACAAAATAATAATTTCAGAAATACCTCTTACCTCTTGAAGAAGAAGGTCGTCCTGCTGAAATTTCTTACTAAAAGTGCTTGCCTGAATGCTTGCCTGAAACTGAATATTTACCTCCTAGCCAACTAGGAACATCCTCTCCGGCTCCCTAGCTCCAGGAATCCTTGCAGTTTCCTGGTCCCCGAGCCCAAATTTTCCAGCAACAACAATGCCCCTGTAAGAGTTTCCCAAAACAATATTTTCTTCCAATTTTCCTTCTCCTTCTCTTCCCCCTCTTCCAGAATCCCCCCCCCCTCAAGAAAAGAAGACCCCCCTCCAAGTCCTCTCCCCTCTTCCTTATCCTCCTTTCTTGAATCCCTCTCCCTCAGTCAATTCCCCAACTGCATTATCCCCTCATTAATTCCCCAACTGCCTTATCCCCCCATTGATTCCCTCACCTACCATAAAATAATAAAATAGTAAAAAGATTCATTTTATTTAATTTAATAATCAAATAATTTTAAATTAACAACTATGATCAATAAAAATCTATTGGGTTGTTACAGTCTCCAAGTCACAGAGGGAGATGGGAATGAGCATTGAGTCTAGAGTTTGAATTCAAAGATTATTCAAAGCTTAGACTCAATGAGAAGACTGCTGCACTATGGGAACAAGCGAGCCAATACCAAAGCCAGAGCCATAGTCGAGGACCAGAGCTAGTCGCTAGAGCCACGAGCCAGAGCCAGAGCCAGAGCCAGAGTTAGAGCTATAGCTACGAGCCAATGTCAAAGCCTCGTTCCAAAGATGTAGACAACAGTGATCCAGATTGGTTTCTTAGATATTTTGGGGACCAAAAAGCCTCTCAATGGGGAGGCGTGATATGAAATAAATCTAGAATGAAGAATGGACACGACTCAGTACTTGCAAAACAAATTGATAATTAATAAACATAATGAAATCCATGTAAAACAATGCAAGTTAACGTGGAATAAGCCAAATAACCATGTAACTGAAAAGTTGAAGAAAATAATTAAAGGGACAAAGAAACATATAGGAGAGAAGGCTAAGGAACATGAAGTGAAGAGCCAAGTTGTTGGCCTTCCCTTACCCCCTAGTTCTCCCTATTTATTCACTCTCACTCATCCTCAAAGGGTTTTTGCTAAGGAGGAGGAGAGCATTGTAAACTTGCAGACTTGTAGATAAAGAATACTGAGCACCACCCATGACTGTTTTTTCCAATTGGGTTCTAGGGTAAAAATCTTGTTTCAATGAGTTTTTTTCCTCTATGTGTGGTAGTTAAAATTCACCATTGTGTTTTATTGAAATATGTTGGTAACCCATTAATTTATGATCTACATGTGGTTTATAATTCATGAGAGTATGATGATTAGTTTTTTGTAAATTTTTTTACTGGGTGAAGTATTTTCTGAAGCACCTTGGTGGTGGTGGCTATTGAATCCAACTGTCAACTACTCTACACCATTGAGCGAATTGGATGAGGGAGAATACAAGGCCCTCCTTAGAGAGTTGTTTGAAAAAAACTTGCTAATACTAATTTTCTCTCTCATATGAGTCACTCTCTCTCTGGGGCAGATTTTCATTGTTTGGTTGATGTATTAGAGTGCCCATGCACCATTTTCTTTCGTTGGGTAGGTGAAACCATTAGAGGGTCATTTTCCTCTGTTGGTGTGCATATCTAATCTTGTATGGGTCATTTTTCTCCTCTATCAATCCATTCCTTGAGTTTGGGATGTCCCACGTTTCATTTACTCGCCGCCACTACTTGGTATTGTTTTTTAATAGCTCCCGCAACCTCACTTTTCTACCCAACGCTACCCACAAATTATTTCCACTGTCTAATGTACCCATGACTTTACACTGCACCTAGGTGCACCATCCATTGTCCAACTACTGTCTAAACTGCACACGACTCAAACCCCGGCGACCGAATGTACAGAGTTTCTTTCCCTCACTTCTCAACATGCATACACTCAAACCTCAATGATTTAATAACCCACACCTTGTTTCTTGCTATTTTCACATTGCCCATGCATTAAATATTTCTCCCGAGCATTCCACGAAATTTTTGTTTGGTATTAAAACTTGATATGGGTGTGTCATGAAGTTGTTGATAGGTATTCTCTCTTGCCATGCTTCTCATGGTCGATTTTGGGCGTTAATATTCATGTGTGAGAGAGTAGTAATGCTCCTGTGCACAACAACCACTTGACTGAGTGTTCATGTTAGGGTCAGGATGATATGACCGTTTAAAAGACATATATGGGTGGGCAATGAATACATGTGTGTTTGAATGAGTTGGAAAAGGAGTTATAGTGCATAGCTCTACCATCTGGGCCACTATTTCTCAGTGAGAAATTAATTCATTTGCATATGGAGCGCATATAGGTATCTTTCATTCATTAACATATTTTGATTGCTACATGGGTTATCTAGTTTCATAGCTCATGTATAGAGAAAATAATTTTTTAGTATGATTCTAGGGTTTCTCATTAAATGGGTGGTATCAAAGGTGGGAGAATGTCTCTCAATGGGCAGTTAGAATGTCGTCTTCTGTAGGATACTAGTGCCTCTTCATATGTTATCATCATCCATGTTACAACCTAGAAGAATGAGTGAGTTGATCAATCAAGAAGTTAGAGAGTGGTTTCATTCATAAATTTATTAAGCCCTAAATCCACTTAATAGAGACCATAAACCAATCTATTTTTGAACGCCATTTTATATTCATGCTCATAGTGTTATTATAAACAAAATTCTGGTTATGATCAAGAAATACCATTTCCATACAAAATACCTACATAGTTGAGTTACTCCATTGTTTCTTGGAAAATATTTTACTTGTTGACCTTCCATTGCCAGCTATTGATGAGTGCAGGGAAGAGGATTGAGCCTCTAGGAGACAAAGAACCATATTGTAAGACACCCAACCCTCTAAGTACCTTTTTATGGGATGGGGTATCAAAATTTCTCTTTTCCTCAACCATACGAGGGAAAGATGAAACCTTTCCCCATCAGGGTACCAAGCCACAGGGGCACCTACCCTGCAACCGTCTGTTGCAACTAAATGCACCTCCGATCTCTTGATCTCTAGTACCTGGAACCTTGTCTAGACCATAATTTTACCGCCATCAGCCTATCAACATATTAGGGCATCAGGGTATCGGGCTTCCTAACCACACCATGTATACACAAATTTCCTTGATAGTTTGAGGTCCGAATAACTCCTCACAACAAAGATCAACCGTGGAGATCTGTCCACCCTCAAATCCAATGACTATAATCTAAGGGCATGTGATCTAAGAGTTTATGCCAAACAGGGAACCACACTTGGCCTGCTAAAGAATCTATAGGTGACATGTAGCAACCTATGGTTGTGATGGTTCCATGTTGGCATCCCATGTCAACGTGATGTCACCTCCCTCTTCCTTTCATAGTACAAAAAGGGTTGGAACCATGTGTTAAAACCTTAACCCCCGGGTATCGATGTATTGATATTTAACGAGGTCTGTCACACTAGATTAGCCAGTACTCCCGGGTCCCGACATCCTGGTCTCTCGATAACATCACTTCTACAAAGTCTATCAAACGACTATCGATCGACCTTTCCGCTAATCCAAAGGTTGTTGTTTCCTCTTGGTCTCTCAATAAGGATTTCAATGAAGGTTCAATTCTAGTCTTGGTAGCTTCATAGTCTTTCGATGCACCATCTTGGAGGGGTTCTTCAATTGGCTTCCTCAGCTCTATCAATGCATTTACCAGCGAGCCACCTTCTACTTGTCACTCGAAAGAGGATTCAAAGTCACGCAACCTTTCCAATTTATCAAAGGGGAAAAACAAATGGTTGTTGGCCTTCTCTTGCCTCTCAATAAATTCATTCGACAATGAAGGAGGGTTACATCACCTCATTTGACTCAGCATTTTACGCTCAATTAAATTATAATTCTAGCTTGCTCTCATAGGAAACCCATTACAACGATGGATATATCAATGTGCACACATGAACCATAGAATCACGTTCATTTTATTTATCTTAGAACATTATAGGATGCTCATACTCAGTTGTGCAAGGCATGCACCATTCTTTCCATCCTACAGTCATTCAAATGCAAATATTTTCCAATGAAAAAAGCATCATTACCATGATTGCATCACAAGTTACAACCATTCAGTTCATTTACAAACTTGCACATTTAAGAGCAATTACAAACAACAATCATTCATTTCACTCTACACACAGAGCATACAATTATTTATCTGTATCAAAGATTGTAGCCAACCAACTGACTGTGGGTGTACGCCTTTCCACCCAACCATAGGCTCATATGCATTCATTCTCAACACTCTGGCCTCCCATGTGCCAAGCCATGATACCACCAGAGAAATCTTTCTTAGGTTCTTGGGGCAATTTTGGTAAGAGAAGACCATTCTTCTTCACATTACCAAAATTCTTTTCTATCTGTTGATATTTTGCCATTTGAACTACACACAAGTAGCTATACCACTTGGGATTTGAATAGTTGGAACCTCGACTTCTTTATATTTCTCAACAACTTAGTCATATGCAAATTGATCTTTCCTTGATACAATTACAACCACGCATTGGCAACCTACATGTTCAAAGTACTTTTATTTAAGAGATTCTAAGAAACTTGTGTTAATTTTTCAAGTGAATATGCGCATATCAATGACCATGGAAACAAGCACTAACATGTCCTCTAAAGACATGTGAACAATGCTTAGACAAATATTTTATTTCTTATTTTCGACAACCACCATTGTTGCACTAGTAGAGGGATGAGGCAAGGTACATAAACCAATATCCGATTCTCATTCACAACTCCATGTTTAAGTGTCAAAGTGACATCTTTAAATGTATCTTCTCATTTAAGTATTGCTTAGGCACATATGAGTAGGGAAATTACACTTGAATGGTGCAAAGATTTTCAAATTTTAATACACTTCTCATGATGTTTAACTCTAGTTTATTCTCCTTCACAATGTGCACAAATTAAGGTGGTAATAACCTATTTTTTAATATACACAAATGATGTCTTTATCTTCTGGTCATACTCAAAGCACACACAAGCTTAGTGAACATTTCTGGTCATACTCAAAGCACACACAAGCTTAGTGAACATCTAGGTTAATCTTGTTAATTTTTTTGGTTGTAATAGTTTGATAAAACTATTCCAGGATAAGCACACTCCGGATAAAACTGCAATCTACTCGAATACCCACATAATCCTCAGCTATAAAGATACCATTAACTATGGATTCATTTCACCAAATCCATATGGATGCGGTTTTGGTTTTTAATCTTTATCTTGCCCTAATAATTTATCTTACAAATGGCTTAAGTGGAGGATGGATCGTATCGTTTTTCAAATATGAGGAGAGCAAGATAATGTATTAGAACATAGGTAACGGCCATACTGAAAAAGCCCATAAAATAAAGAAAACGTATGATTTAATCCTAAAAAGACATCTGTTGTTGCGTTGTCTTCATTCATTAATCCAGAGGTGAGGTTGGACGGAGCGCAGGAAAAGGAAGACTCGATACTCTATGTGATATGATGGTGTACTTTGCCATGTACGAAGAGTAGAGTCCATGAGCAGTTTGATCGTTTGTGTGTCGTGTTTTCTGTGGGTTTCATTTTCTTTTGTTGCCATTGCCTTTGTTTTTCTGTTGTTTCCATTTTTTTTTGCTTTGGTTGTTATTTTTTCAAAGCATTCTTAGCATGGCCATGTTGTTTTTTGGTACGATATTTTATTTTTACTGCGTGCTTTCTTATCTATTCATTTTCTTTTGCTTCATAGCGTTTTTTTCTTTTCCTTGGGTTTAATTGGTGGAAATTAAGCAAGCCCAAACAGTCAAGCTGATGCAGAAAGGCTAAGAGGGTATGGTATGTATGAATGCGTAGGGTATGGTATGTATGAATGCGTAAATATATAATGTGTTTTTTTCTTTTCCTTGGGCTTAATTGGTGGAAATTAAGCAAGCCCAAACAGTCAAGCTGATGCAAAAAGGCTAAGAGGGTATGGTATGTATGAATGCATAAATATATAATGTGTATTTTTAAAGACAATGCAGTAGATTCGGTGGAGGAGCTGTTATCTATGTGAAAAAGGCAGAGGGCGACTCTTCTTTCCGTGTAAAACCCATATAATCCTTCTTATTGTAAATAAGACTGATGCCTCTCTTAACCGATTCTGATCTCTTGTAAGTATTTTTTAAAAATACATTACAGTGCATGTTTAATATAAATTACGAATTTTTTGTTATCATCTCTTATAATTTTTTTGGATTTTGATTTTGTTGGGTTCAGTGGGTATGCACCTGAATGTTCATTTTCTCCCGGCGGAACTCGGCCATACGGCCTCCAGTTAGGGGTCGCGACAGGTCTGTGGGTGCCCATGTTTTTTTGATACAAATGTGAGCGGGCTATTTGTATATATTGGTCAGCCAGCCTTTACGAATGCAAGACCACTCGCTATGCCTCTATTAGGCATTGTTTTTGGACTGTGATATCTAGTTAGTGGGTGTCGTGGCTTCAGTTCATTACCACCATGATATGGGTTACAGTCTTGGCAGTCCCAAATAGCCCAGCTGATGCAGATACCTTAGATGCAGTGGGCACAAGTGAAGGCTAGGGGTATGCATGGTTTGATTTGGCTCATTTTCTGGTGCATAATTATGTGACTGAATTTATACTGCATAATTATATAACGTTTGTTTTTAAAAATTTCAGGTAATGTAGGTAAAGGAAGGTGGAGAAGATGTTGAATATCTGTGTGAAAATGGTAGAGAGTGAGTCGTTAGTACTTTTCATTTCAAATACAATTGATTTCTCTTTAATATTTTTATAATGTATTACAGTTTGGTTTTTAATGTTTCTCATGAGATTTTTGTTGTCTTTTACAGATTTCTCATAAGAATTTTTTTGTTTTGTTGGGTCCAATGGGCAGGAAAATAAAAGCAGTTCAACTGAGGCAAATTCCAGAGGTGCAATGGACACCAGTATGTATGGTTTAATCTATCTTATTTTCTTATAGTGTGTTTTTTAAAATTTAGAGTTAATGTAGGTAAAGAAAGGTGGAGGAGTTGTTTAATAATCTTTGAGGGAGAGGGGCAGAGAGTGAGTCTTCTCTTAGTGCAAATTCTATGAATAATAATCCTCTCTTGGTGCAAATCCTATGTAATTATTCTTATTTCGAAAACAATTGATCTGCTCCCTCTTCTCCTGTCTAGGGTTTATGATTTTTGGCATCTCTTTAGTATTTAATATTTTTATAATATGTTACAGTTTATGCTTATTATTTCTGATGATATTTTTGTTAGTTTTTAAAGGTTTTTTTATTTTGATCTTGTTGGGTTTAATGAGTGGTGTAATCAAGGTACCTGCCTTGAAGGCTAAGAAGGTATGTATGGTTTAATTTAACTCATTTTCTGCTATATAATGTGTGTTTTTAAAAATTTAAAGGCAATGTAGGGAAAGGATGGTGGAGGTAAGTGGAGAGTTGTTGAATATCTTTATGTGACAAGGGCAAAGGGTGAGTTCTTTTTGATGTAATCCTCTTCATTTCAATTACAATTGTTCTCCTCCCTATCTATTTAGGTTTTAAGAGTTTTGGTCTTTGCATAAGATGAACTTCAACATACAATATTTGGTTTCTTTTTAATATTTTTTTATAACAATCTATGTTTAATATTTCTCATGAGATTTTTGGTGTTTTTAAAAGATTTTTCATAACATTTTTTGGTTTTGTTTTTGTTGAGTTCAGTGGGAGGGGACACTAAGGCAGACCCAAATAGTCTAGTTGATGTTGATTCCATTGGTGCAGTGAAGGCTAAGGAGAAGGTATGTATGGTTGAGTTAACTTATTTTTTGCTACATAATTATATAATGTGTGTTTTAAAAAAAAATAGAAGCAATGTAGGTAAAGGTAAGTGAAATTTTGTTAAATATTTGTGTGTTAGAGGGGCACATGGTTTTTGTGTGAGGAGCACAGGGTGAATCTTTTTTGGATGCTAAACCCATGTAATCTTCATTTTTTAAGATGCAATTGTGCTCTTCTCTCCTTACCCATTGAGGATTTTTGGTCTTTGTATAAGATGTATTGCTTAAGGTTTTTGGTGTCTATTTCATATTTTTTTATAATATATCATAGTCTATATTTAATATTTTTTGTGAGATTTTTGGTGTCTTTTAAAGATTTCTCATAAAAAAAATTGATTTTGTTTTTATTGGGTTTAGTGGGTGGGGAGATGGCAAGTCGAAACAACCTAACTGATGTAGATTTCGTACGTGCAGTGGGCAAGATGAAGGCTAAGGATGAGGTAAGTTTGGTTTAATTTAACTCATTTTTTGCTACATTTTTTTCCCTAAAAAAAAATTGTAAATTGTATTCAAGGAGAGAAATTTGTATTATGTGTATGCACATTTGTATTCTGAGCCATGTTGTGGATTGGTTCCCCAAATTTGGAAGTTCCTCATAAGTAAGGCCATAAGTGATGTTTGAATTGGTCACTTGTCAAAAAAATAAATTGTTACATTTTTTGCTACATTTTTTTCCCTGAAAAAATTTGTAAATTGTATTCAAGGAGAGAAATTTGTATTATGTGTATGCACTTTTGTATTCTGACCATGTTGTGGATTGGTTCCCCAAATTTGGAAGTTCCTCATAAGTAAGGCCATAAGTGATGTTTGAATTGGCCACTTATCAAAAAAATAAATTGTTCATATACTTCCAAGATTTTAAAAGACATATAGCCAAACATATCTAGGCTACAATCCCTTTTCTTATTTTTATATAATTGTCGATAGTCGAAAAACAAAAAACTAACATGACTAGGCATGCTATCTAACCCTTTACAACTATGCTATTACAACGTTGCATTGATCACATTACATTGATCAGAAATGTAGATAATCAACTATTGATATACCCAACAAAAAAAATAACTCGAAAACATTGATTTTCAAAACTCTTGAACCAAGTCATTYGTGGATTCCAACATTATCCGAAAGCCCAACTTCTATATGAAGTCCATCTTTGTATAAGGAATTAAMTTCCATAYTGAGTTCTCTATAGACATGAAAGAATGAATTGTAGTTAAAAACATTTTTCATTGTGTGGATCTCCTCAAAAAGTAAATTTAGGAACAGGTTTCTTGTCTTAAATTTACCACACATCCAATTTATAACCACTGGAGAATCAYCAAAGCTTTGCAATTTGTGAACCCCTTTTTTTTGAATCTAAGATATCACCAATTTTAAAGCTATAAGTTTTGTGTAGTTGTTAGAACCTTCCCCTAGGCTTKCTTTGTACTTAAAGCAATGAGTATTAGATGTTAAAAGGGTTCCCCTTGCCCCACAAATGGGAGGGTCACCTTGATTGGCACCATCAAAGTAGCTGCAAGCCTTCGACTTTTTAGTTGGCTCATGATTAAGTTACCTTTGAGGCMTGCTTTTTGGAGGGCACTTGTAGCTAACAAATTTGACCTACATTGGGATGCACAGTGAAAGGTAGGAATGCATCTATTTTCAACTTTCAAGTATTCTAGCATTCCTTTCAAGCCAAAGTTTAACTAGCCCAGTTAATAATTCAAAGGAGGGATTTAAATTCTTTAAGGTCTTGCTTATTTTTCCAATGAGTAAAGCACTTTGCAATAGACTTGAACCTTTCCATTCTATTCTTATCCTTGTCAATCTGTCCATTTCCACCCAATCTTGTCTAGCAATATGCACATGAAATTAACAAGTGACATGGTTTCCTCCCACTCCTTGCATAAGACACACCTACTAGGACCATGATTGTTCCTCCTTTATAGAGTCTCCTAGGAGAGGTCCTTATTCTTTATGGCTAACCACATAAAGATTCTTACCTTCAATGGAGACCTGATTTTCCATAGTGGTTTCTATCACCATTAAACTATTTAGGCATATCACTTTCATGGATTTGTATCCTAGTTTTGGAGTGTAGATCCCTAGAGTAGAATTCTTGGACCAAACTAATTCATCTTCCACCTTCTTAATTCCAAGATGACTTACTATTAGTTTTGTTGTATAGGCCTCCCATACCTTCCCATCATGACCACCTAAATCTAATTGATTTTCATTTTTCCACTCTTGGTGCCAAATAGTGGTCAAATTTGGAGAGTTGCTTGAGCTAGGTTAGGAATGCCTTTTCTTTGAGGACTTGCGTTGTCAGGAGGCTTATATAGATGTCCACTCAGCACCCATGGATCTATTCCCACCTTAACTTTTTCTCTATTTCCAAATTTCCTCACTCTACAATTCTCCACTAGTGGGAAGGCTAAACTCATAGCCTTCCATATTATTTACACATTTTGAATGATTTTTGAGGGTCTTTTGATCCATCCTACTACAATATCAGTGTAAATGTATTTATGGGTGATGACCTAGCCCATCACTTGTTACGAGTCTCCAAAAGTCTCAGTAGCTAGTACCTTCCCAAAATGATGAATATTCTTGTGGCCCCAACCTCCCAGATCTTAGTCTTAGCTATGGGTTGCCATTTCACTAGAGATATTCCTTCACTTTCTTTTTTACCATACCACAAAAATATAAAACTCATTTTCTTGATTTTTCTAGAATCCCCCTTGGAATAAAAACCAATGAGTGCCAATAGATCGAGATTGCTTCTAGCACTGATTTAATTCTCCTTTCAATTTTGGCTATGAGCCATTTTTAATCATTGACCCTATAATCATTTTTCTTGATATAAAACCCCAAGTATTTGAAACCTACTTGAAAGTTCAAGATGCGGGATTGAATTGATTTGTTCCTCTACCACATCATTGTAATCAATTGAATATTTTTGCATATTTACAATGATACCTATACCTGTACAATATAGCTTTAATATCTCCCTTAATTTAGAATCATCTCTCTTTGAACCATTATAGAGTAAAATAACATCATCCCCACAATAAGTAAAGAGTCAATGTAAGAGATCTCCTTAACCTCATACATTTTGTATATCCCATTCTTCTTGCCTCTAGTAAAG
>ML793203.1:307433-323781 GCA_009831015.1 Picea engelmannii | reverse complement strand
TTTCTTGTGCCACTCCCACTACATCGTGTATTTATGTACTATGGAGGAGCCCAAGCTACACTTTTGAAATTGTCTTAGAGCATTTTATTTACTCTCAAGGCTATTGTCTTAGCAATTATCTTGTAAATACAATTGCATAGGGAAATTGGCTTGAAGTCATCCAAAATGTTTGGCTTGAAGTCATCTAAAATGTCAGGTTTGTCCTTTTTTGGAGTTAATGCAATGGAAGTAGAATTTAAGATACCTAGGATTCTTCCAACACTCCTTGATTGATTAATAATTGTAACAAATCATCTTTTAATAACTCATAAAATCCCAGAAAGAACTGTATTGCTCAACTATCAGGTTTGGAATTTCGTCTCTTTGAAAACTATTAAGTACCACTTGTAACTCATCTTTAGTAATCTCCTCCATTGATCTCTCATTGGTTGTCTCATCTATAAAGCCAATGAAGAATTATGGCATTTTGACTATTATTTTTTCCTTATCCTCTTATATATCTTTCCTAAATGATTTATCCCGATTGAAACAATGTCTTTCAAGCTCTAGGATTTTGATGCATCATCTCTTTGTACCTCCCAGAATTTGTTTCCGTCTTTCCTTCATGTTCTCATCCCCCTTTTCTAGCCATAATGCCCTACATTTATGTCTCCATAGGGTCTTTTCTCTTTGCATTTGCACAATTGTTTCTCTTCTTTTGTTGTATAACCCTTTAGTTTGCCCAAGTTTTGTCATTAATAAGATTTATATCTTCTTTGTCATAAATTCTTGTGATTTGTGTTTCAAGTGATACTAATGCCCACTCATCCTTTATTAGTCTCTTGTCATTTTCCCATGAGATTGTTTCCCTTTTCATATACTTGAGGTTCGAAGAAAACTGTAGTCTTGTTGACTCTCCGAGGGAGGCACAAAACTACAACAAGTGAATATGTGGAACAATCACAAGTGCTCATGTAAAGAGTTTCCAAAGATTGTCATTCACATGTAAAATAGTGTGTCTTAGGTTTAGATTATTCCAAAAAAACATTTCACAAAACTCACTTAAAAGAAATTACTAGAATGGTGTGACCAATTCAAAGTAATTGAGTACATAAATTGTATCTAGATTTGCAAACCACCATCAAATCATTAGATGCCAAACTTAAGAACGGAGTATCTAAAGAGAACAAAGTTGTTATGAATAGAAATGATTGTAATACCATAACTCTTAGAAATTTAGATTTGCAAGTGTTTAAACCATGCATTAAAGATGATTGCAAATGTGAATCATAAGAAGAGTATTTCCAACTGTAGTGGGTGGAGATATTTAATAATATGTCCATGACTACTATATGGAATGCTTAGATTTGAGTATATGTGAAAGGTATATGGACCTTAATCTTAACAACCATTTAGAGCAACAACATCTAGAATTGAAACAACAAACTGATGATAAAACAACACAATCATATTAAACTTTTTGTCCAAAGTGTTAGATTTTCTTTATTTACAGAGCATTAGAGTTATCGGTGTTCTTTTAATTCGTCATGATTAACATATATATATCATGTATTGAGTAGTAGCAGCATAAACAAGAGACAAAAGAACACGAGATTTATCCTTGGAAAACCCCAAATGGGGAAAAACCCAATAACCTTTCTTAGACAGATCCTGTTCACAAAGAAAGTCCAATCGTGAACCAATAGATAAACCCTAGCACAAAGGCTAGCTCAAGATACAACTAGAAATACCACCCCAGAATTGCGCCTTACTTCTGTGTAGATGAGAGAGTTTGAGTGAGTGTGTCCAAATGAGCTAAGACGCCTCCTATTTATAGCCTTCATGTCCCCTTCACTGGGCCGAATTCTCTTCTAAGAAGGTGTCACTTATTTATTCTTTATTCTTCTGGGCCGACTTCTCTTCTAGGGTATTTCCACATCTATTCAACGGTTCTTTTGCTTCTAGAATCTTCTTCTCGTCTAAGAAAGGTCATCTAGGAGGGAAAGTACCTCCCGCAACTACCAAAACATCAACACTCCCTCTTATCTAAGTAGGTATCTTTCACGATGTCTTCATCTAATAGTCCACTGACTACTCTGCAATTATCTGGTAGCACACAACTATTACAATGCCATCGATAGCTCGAATCATCTGTCACAGTCTCTGCAATCAAGTAGCACACAACTACTCCCAATATGAACTAGTAATCTCCATGGAAATCAACTAGTAGCGCACAACTACTACAATTCCATCTAGTAGAACACGACTGTGTCGATCCATAGTAGTATACAACTACTATACAGTGGTACAAAACCACTCCGAGTAGCGCACAACTACTGTGCAGAGACTCAATGTCTCTCTCCTACAATCAACTGATAAATACACAAGATACCACCATGCCGTCCAATAGTCTCTATGATTATGCAGCAATCAACTACTACCATGCCATAGACCATAATCATAATCTGCAATCCCCATGACTATGCATCAATCAACTAGTAGCACACAACTACTACAATGCTATCAGCCATAGTCATGGCCTCTATAACTATGCAACAATCAACTAGTAGCACACAACTACTACAATGCGATCGTCCATAGTTATAGTCTCTATAACTGTGCAACAATCAACTAGTAGCACACAATTATTATAATGCCATTAGCCATAGTCATAGTCAATGTCTCTATAACTATGTAGCAATCAACTAGTAACATACAACTACTACAATGCCATCAACCATAGTTATAGTCTCATCCAATAGCACGAAGTTGCTCCCATAGTCCTCATGACTATGCGTGTGGTGTTTCTTCTCTCATCAGGTCCGACGGTGCATTACCCCCTCAGTCACATCAAATGATTGATCTAGGGAAGCCTTGGCTAGAGGTTAGCTGACATGATCTCTATAGGTCCTCTCTGCACCATGTCTAGGGTGTAATGATATTTGATCTCTTTGTGCTTTGACTTGTCATGAAAGACAGGGTTCTCTGAAAGCCTTAATCAACTTTGATTGTCACAATGTATCAAAGTTGGCTCCATTTCTAGATCAAATATCCTTGCAAGCAACTTTCAAAGCCACACTGCTTCATGGCTTTCCACACTAGCTGTGATATGCTCTGCCTCTACTATACTGAGTGTCGCCGATGTTTTCTTCTTGCTCAACCATGAGATCATACTTGATCCCGGACTGAAGCAGCATCCGAAAGTACTCTTCTAATCCACTGCACTCCCTGCCTAGTCAGAGTTTGTATATCCTTGCAGCTTCACATCTCCACCCGAGACATATCTCAATCCATATCCAATCGTACCACTCAGGTGCCTCAACATGTGTTTTGCTGCCATCCAATGTACATGTCTAGGTTCAACCATGTACTGACTCAAGGCATTTACTGCAAAACATATGTCCGACCTGGTGTTAACCAAGTACAACAAGGATTCAATCAGTTGTCTGTACATTATGGGATCCACCAAATCTGAAGATGAATCACTCAATAGCTTTATATTTATCGTCATGTTGCCATGGAGTTGCAATCTGTTATCCCGAATCTCTGTAGGATGTCAACAATATATTTTCCTTGGCCAAGGAAAATCTCATCTGATGTCTGCCACACCTCCAATCCCAAGAAGTAATGCATCAGACCTAGATCTTTCATCTTGAACTCTGAAGAGAGCTCCATCTTGCACCCATCTGTGAGCTTCTCATCCCCTGTAAGAAACGGTTCATCCACATATAGGATCAATGGGCAACCATTCCCAAGATCATCAAGTAACTTTCTGATTTGGCATATTATGCCCTGGGTGCATGCTTAGGCCCGTACAAAGCCTTCTTTAATCTGTAGACATGAGACTCCTCATGTATCTTGTTGCTGCTCTATGTACACTTCTTCTTGTTGAACTTTCACTAGGCTAAGCTTAAGCATGAAGTTTATTTCAATTTAGAATTTACTTGAACCATAGACAAATGTAGCTACACCATTAACAATTTGCTGCAATAACCAAGATCACAAGAAGAAGTACCATGCACAAGAACACAAGAAATATCCTGGGAAACCCTTCTAAACAAGGGAAGAAAACCCAACCAATCTTTTCTATATTCTCAAGAGAAAGACCTCCCGCACCATAGACCTAGCACACAAAAGGGTGCTCTCAAAAACCAAGAAGGCTAGCACCCAACAGAGGTGCACACTTGAGCCCTAGAACTTGTACTTGCTGAAATTTCCAAAATCGCATGTGTGTTGTGTTTCCTCAATGGGGAAATCACCTTTATTTATATTAGACTGGACACATCAAAAGTGGTGTCTATTGGCACAACATGGCCAACCTCAATAACTCAAAATATAATTAATAATTACTATATTAATTATCTCTTACATTAATTATATTTCACTTTATGGTGGGGCCGACCTGTACCCTTTACATCACAATTAGGGTTACAGGTAAATCTGACTCTTAGACAATATAACAAGGGATCTCACATACCCACTAGTGCTCAACCACTAGGGGCACGTCCACCTGTGCTCAGCCACAGGGACGTCCAAATCAACAGATCTCTATCTCACTGAGTCTCGCATGAGAATCATCTAGACACACTCACTAGTGCTCAGCCACTAGGATCACGTCCACTTGTGCTCAGCCACAAGGACGTCCTACTCAATAGATCTCTATCTCATCAAGTCTCACAGGAGAATCATCTAGACACACAGTCACTAGTGCTCGACCACTACGATCACGTCCACTTGTGCTCATCCACAAGGACGTCCTACTCAACAGATCTCTATCTCATTGAGTCTCATAGGAGAATCATCTGGAGTATCGCATCGTCTCAACTCTCTACACAAAGGAGAACAGTAAACCCATCACATGGGCTCCTTCACCCCTCACAGGGGTACACATCATTTCATCTCAATCAACACACCCATCTCATGGGCTTCTTCCCTTCTCAAGGGCACACAATGTTCCATCTCCGTCTTAGAGAGAACAACACACCTAGCTCATGGGCATCTTCCCTACATAGGGGCACACATCATTCCATCTCCATCTCAAAGATGAATGACACACCCATCTCATGGGCACACCCAACTCATGGGCTCTCTCATAGGCCGACTCACTCAGTCTATGTCCTGGAGGATGTCTCACGCAGTTGTAATCATCAACACTTCTGGCTACTGGAGCAAGTGTCTCGTCATAATCTTCTCCCTCTTGCTGGGAAAATCCTCTAGCCACAAATCTCGCTTTGTACTTCTCTATGCTGGAATTTGCATCATGCTTGATCTTGTAGATCCACTTGGAAGTCACTACTGACTTCCCTTTTGGGTTCGTAACCAAGGAGAAATCCATTTCCCAGTCCTTCTGGCTGGCTTCCTCCTCTGTCATTGAAACAAGGGAATCCTCCTAGGAGGTCTCAGATCTCCTCGAAGCCTCCGAAGCTTCGATCTAGCCTCCTGTTTGTCAGTCCTGGAGGACGTCTCTCTCTCCCATCTGAATTTGAGGAATACTTTCTGAATGAAAGTTTCTAAGCCACTGACTCTCTTTGAGATCAGGCTCACTCTGAGTCTGCATGCTCCCTTTGAAGCTTGACTCCCTTTGAGTCTATATAATCTCTAGAGACCTCTGCTTCGTCTGCATGCGCTGACCTCATCTAAAGTTTGATCTCCTATGAATTGTCCCGGGGAGTCTTCTCCTCCCTATTAAATCTTGAGGTTTGAATCCCTCTGAACTCTAGCTCCTTCTGAGATGGTACTTGGTGGGGCCGCCTGCCTCACCACTGGTGGAGTCATCTGCTCCTCATGGTATGGCTCATCAATGCCATATGTCTGTATCCACCTTTGCATCTTGCAAAGTATCATGAGACCATGCTGGTCTCTTCCTAGTCATTGCAATGATTCTGGGTATGCCCTATGGCTCTACTGACTCTTCCTGGTGATCTGAAGAGTGATCAACTGAACTACAGGGATCTGTATAATCATATTCGAAGCCTTCTGCTCCTTAGAATCGATCTTCATATGAGATACTCTGTATCTACAAAAGCACCCTTCTTGCCAGAAGGTTCTAACTTCGTCCTCTTCTCCTTCATTACATGGATGTGTACAACTCTATGTCTGGATAGTTTGCTCCATGTCTCATCTAGAGACCATCTAAACCGTTGCCTCCTACAACCATCATTATAGCTCCCTCTTAGAGCTATTACCTGTGACCTGTTCAGAACAAAAAACAAGAACACCAACATCTTCATGGTAACCTCAATGGAATTTACAAGATAACCTGCCTGGAACAAAGTCAACAACCAAGAACATCTCCTAGAGGAGATGAATTTATCTTGTAAACAAGTGCATTATTAATATGAGCATTTACTTAATGGTATTCATACCAACAATAATAAAGTGTTATTAAACTAGCAATAACAATAGCAATAATAGAATTCTAAAGATTGCTATTCTAATTACAACTCTTACTTAAATTGCAACAATATAAAATATCAAACCTAATATGCAAACCTGGAGTTTAGCTATTGCTGGCCCACTTGAGTTGTCTTTCCTACTCCTCGGCCATGTGCTTGGAAGCACCACTGGCTAAAAGACATACTCTTCATCCTTTGACTTCTGCTCTTCAACATCTGCTGCATGTGCAGGGTGCTTCTTCTTTCCCTTTTCATGTCTAAGAGGACATCATCTGCTCCCTCTGCATGTGCTGACCTCATCTAAAGTCTCATATCCTATGAAATGTCCTGGGGAGGCTTCTCCTCCCTACTAGATCCTGAGGGCTGACTCCCTTTGAACTCTAACTCCTTCTGAGATGGTACTTGGTGGGGTTGCCTACCTCACCGCTGGTGGAGCCATCTGCTCCTCCTCATGATATGGCTCATCAATGCCATATGTTTGTATCCCCCATTGCATCTTGCAAATTATCACGAGACCATGCTGGTCTCTTCCTAGTCATTGCAACGATTTTGGGTAGGCCCTTAAGGCTCTACTGACTCTTCTTGGTGATTTGAAGAGTGATCAACTGAATGTGAGGGATATGTATGGTCATCTTTGGAGCCTTCTGCTCGTTACAATCGATCTTCATATGAGATACTCTGTATCCGCAAAAGTACCCTTCTTGCCAGAAGGTTCTAACTTCTTTCTCTTCTCCTTCATTACACGGATGTGTACAACTCTATGTCTGGATAGTCTGCTCCATGTCTCAACTAGAGACCATCTAAACTGTTGCCTCCTGCAACCATCATTATAGCTCTCTCTCATAGCTATTACATGTGACCTGTTCGGAACAAGAAACAAGAACAACATCTCCATGGTAACCTCCATGGAATTTATAAGATAACCTCCCTGGAACAAGGTCAACAACCAAGAACATCTCCTAGAGGAGATCAATTTATCTTGTAAACAAGTGCATTATTAATATGGGCACTTACTTAATGGTAGTCATATCAACAATAATAAAGTCTTACTAAACTAGCAATAACAATAGCAATAGCAATAATAGAATTCTAAAGACTGCTATTTTAGTTACAACACTTACTTAAACTACAACAATATAAAATATCAAACTTGATATGCAAACCTGTAGTTTAGATGTTGTTGTACCACTTGATTTGTCTTTCCTACTCTCCAGACATGTGCTTGGAAGCACCACTAACTAAAAGACATACTCTTAATCCTTTGACTTCTTCTCTTCAACATCTGTTGCATGTGCATGGTGCTTCTTCTTCCCTTTTCATGTCTATGAGGACATTGTGTGGCATAATGTCCCATCTCTTTGTAGTTGTAGCATATGATCTTTGACGCATCCTTCTTATAATGTGGTCTCTTAGATTTCTTCGGACTACCTTCTTCCCTTTCTATCCTTTTCTTCACTTGAGCAACAAGGGCTTGATTTTCATCATCATTTGTCTTCTGTGACTTGGATATCAACCTGGATTTCTCTTGGGTGCAGTCTGCTCATAGCTTGTTGAACTTGGGCAATTTGATTTTGGCGCAAATCCCTTGAACAAATGGATCCCAAGAGGAAGGAAATCCATTGAGTGTAATAGTCATGAGTTCAAAGTCTTCTACTGGATCTCCAATGGCTGCTAACTGGTCTTTGATCTGTGAGATCCTCATAAAATAGTTGGCTATTGTTTCTGATTTGTTCATTGTCACATTTCTGAGTTGATGCCTTAGAGTCTGACGAAAGAGAAGACATACACATGCTTGGTCTTGGTCTATCTTTGATGTTTTGGTCTTAGTCTTGGCATTGTATTGACAATCTATTATTGAGGAAGTTTTGCCCGGTTTTCTCCCCTATGAGGGTTTTCCAAGATAAAATGTTGTGTACCTTCTGATTGTGTTTCTTTCAGTGATTCTCTTTACACTATTGTTTTGGAAATGCATTGAATGCTTATGAAATTTCGAAATAACCTAATAACAACAGTAAAAACTTAACATGGAATCAGAGCTTGACTGAATAGTGCATCTTTTACTCGATGTCTTGACATTTCTATTGTTGTACAAGAAAATTAGAGCTTCTTACTGAAGAAGAATTTTTTACCAAAGACCACCTTGGGAAGTGCGCCTTGCCTTAGCGCATCTTTTGGTAGCTTGAGTGAACTTTTTCAGTGGCTAGATTCTTTGGAAAGTCAAACCCTAGTTTTGACTGGTTCCAAAAAACCAAAAAACTAGGAAACTAGAACCAATACCAAAAGTACCATTTCATAATTGCACAGGTCAAGTTTGAAGGGGTAAAACTTGGAATTTTCTGAAACGGTTTTCTCCAGCGAACTCACCTCAGCCTAGTGCATCTCCTGGTAAGCTCAGTTTCATTTTTTGAGCAATTTCATTTTCTGGTCATTTTCTTAGCTCTAGGTCAAGATGTCTGCAAGCACCAAGATTGTTGACAAGTTAGAAGGTGTGGAAAATTTTCGTGCCTGGAAGTACAAAATTTGACTCATTTTTGATGAGAATGACCTTGCAAAATTCATAAAAGAAAATGTACCAGAACCCGAAGAAAATGCAGCCAAAGAGAAATACACGAAGGATATGATTAAGGCTAAAAGAATAATTGCAGATTCCATTAAAGACCACTTGATCCCTCAAGTGTCTTCTAAGAATACTCCAAAAGATATGTTTGATGCCCTAACTATAATGTATGAAGGAAGGAACATCTACTGGAAGATGAACTTGAGAACCCAACTCAAGAATACAAAGATGCAAAAAGGAGAAACAGTTCAAGACTATTTCTCTAGGGTTTCTCAATTCAAGGAACAATTAGAGGCAATTGGAGACAACTTATATGAAGATGAACTCGTGATGACAACTCTTAATGGTCTCACAATACCTTGGGATGCCTTCATCCAAACTATTTGTGCAAGAAAAGAGAAACTCCAAATTGACAGTTTATGGGAATAATGTATTCAAGAAGAAGCAAGAGTGGCTAATCGAGAAGCCATTCTATTAAGAGATGAAGATCAAGCCCTAGCTGCTCATGCTAAGGGTGGAAAGGGAAAGTCTCATTTTCAAAATGAGACTCACTTTCATAAATAGTCTCACTCTCCAAAGAGATTCTAGAAATATCATAAGGGTCAAAGAAAGGGAAAAGATTTCTCCTCCTACCAACATTATCATTGTGATAAGATGGGACACATTGCTAAGAACTGTCCTCCAAGAAGGGAAGAATACAAGAAGAGAAATAAAAAAAGGCATCATGCCCATGCAGCTGAATATGATGAGCCACCCAAGAAGTTAGCTAAAGAAGAGATTGAAGAATATGTTTTGTTTTATGCTCTCTTAGGATCTGTAACACTTGGAGAGGATACTTGGCTCATAGATAGTGGTGCCTCTAAGCACATGATAGGTCAAAAGAACACTCTCTCCAACCTTATAGAAAAGGATCCCCCCCCCGAAAGTTTCACTTGGAGATGATTATCAGTACCCAATCAAAGGAATGGAAGAAGCCACCTACAAACTTGATTCAGGAACTCCGGTGAGAATGAAGGATGTACTATATGTACCAGGTTTGAAAAATAACTTACTTTCTATTTCAGCTCTAGATGAGAAAGGTTTCAGAGTTGCATTCGTAGATGGTGAAGTTCTTATGTGGTCTAAAGGAAAAACTATAGAAGATGCAGTTGTTATTGGAATAGAAGAAGGTGGCTTGTACAACTTAAAAGGTCACTCAGATGTAGCCTTGGCTCACTCTATTGAAAGTCATTGTGAAATTTGGCATAGAAGGATAGCTCACATCAACTACAAATCCTTACCATATGTGAGCAAGGTAGTTACAGGTTTACTATAACTAAAGGTTGATCATGAAGGTGTTTGCTAGGGATGTGCACAAGGAAAGAACACAAAGAATCCTTTCCCAAAGAGCGACAGTAAAGCAGAAGGAATTTTGGAACTTGTCCACTTAGATATATGTGATCCAATGCCATCAACCTCTCTAAGCGGGTATGTATACTATGTATCATTTATTGATGATTACTCTTGTAAGACTTGGGTTTATTTCTTGAAGTCAAACAATGAAGTACTTGGAAAGTTCAAGGAAATCAAATCCTTGGTAGAAATCTCTCTGAAAGAAAAATCAAGGTACTCACGTCAGACAATGGAGGAGAGTACACTTCAAAAGAATTTGGAAACTTTTGCAGAGATGTTGGGATTAAGAGGGAGCTCACCACTCCATATAATCCTCAACAAAATGGTGTAGCAGAAATAAAGAATAGAACGATTATGGAAGCAATAAAGACTATGATTCATGATCAATATCTTCCAATACTCTTATGGGATGAAGCAGCAAGAACAACAGTATATGTCCAGAACATATTATCCCATACTCCACTTGGATTCAAAACCCCCGAAGAAATGTTCACCGAAAAGAATCCAGAAGTAAGCCATCTAAAAATACTTGGTTGTCTAGTGTTTGTACACATTCCAAAAGAAAAAAGAACTAAGTTGGATCCTTCAAGAAAGAAGGGAATATTTGTTGGGTACTGTGAGGTTTCTAAGGCCTTTAGAATCTACATACCAGGATACCATCATATTGAGATCAATAGAGATATAACCTTTGATGAAGATGAAATACTTAAGAGATTAAGCAAATGCCAGCTTGAAGAAGTATATGAAGAAGAACCTGTAACTCCCAGAGTTGCATAGCTCGTAAAGGAAGTTGCAGTTACCCCTGATGATGAGATTCCAGAAGATCATGACATGATAGAATCTCAGGAACCTCCTCGTATGACAATCTCTCACAAGAGAAAGCCAGCTTGGGCGAAATAACTTATTCGAGATGTAGAGAAGTATGGTGCCTCATAAGGAACCATGAGACAAAGCAAGAAGCCTAAGCCATTCTCCAACTATATGGCCTTGACGTGTGATCTCATAGAAAATGAACCTACTTTATTTGAAGAGGTCGTTCAGAAGAGAGAATGGATGGATGCCATGACAAAAGAATACCAGTCCATTATGAAGAATGATGTATGGGAAGTAGTTCCCAAACCAAAGAACAAAGATGTGGTATCTTCCAAGTGGATATACAAAGTAAAACATGCAACAAATGAAAGGTAGGATTTGTGGCTCGGGGATTTTCTTAAAAGAAGGTATTGACTATGAAGAAACATTTGCTCCTATAGCCAGATACACTTCTATCAGAACCATCATAGCTCTTGCAGCCAAAATGAAGTGGAAGTTGCACCAGATAGATGTGAAAACAAATTTCTTAAATGGTGTTATTGAAGAAGTGTATATAGAACAACCACAAGGGTTTGAAGTTGAAGATAGAAAGACTCATGTCTGTAGGTTGAAGAAAGATCTGTACGGTTTGAAGCAAGCCCCTAGAGCTTGGTATGGTAGAATTGATAGTTTCTTGACTAGCTTGGGCTTTACCAAGAGTAAATTTGATCCTAACCTTTACTTCAAGGTTATGAATGATGAGTCAGTGACATTGCTACTATATGTGGATGATTTATTCTTGACAGGAGAAGAAAATCTCATCACAGATTTTAAGAAAAAGCTTGCCGCTGAATTTGAGATGAAAGACCTAGGCTCGATGCATTATTTCTTAGGTCTTGAATTTTGGTAGAGCCCAGAAAAGATCTTCCTTAACCAAGGGAAGTATGTAGTTGAAATACTGAAGAGATTTGACATGTTGGAATGTAAATCCATGACCACACCCATGGAAACGAATTTGAACCTCCCGGTTGATACTTCGTTAGAGTTGGTTGATGCTACTCTATACAGACAGATTATTGGTTCGTTGATGTATCTGACAAATATACCAGCACAAATATATGCTTTGCTGTGAACACCTTGAGTCAGTATCTGGTGGATCCCAGACGTGTTCACCTTGTCGCTGCAAAGCATGTGATGAGATACCTCAAGGGTACGTTGGATTATGTTCTCTGTTATATTGGAGATCATGACTTTAGACTATATGGTTACACTGATTCATATTGGGATGGAAGTGCTTCAAACAAAAATAACACTTCAGGATGTTGTTTCAGTTTGGGGTCAGCCATGACTTCATGGCAAAGCAGGAAGGAATCTAGTATTTCTCTCAGCACGGCAGAAGTGAAATACATTGCAGCATGTTCCACCAGTTGTGAAGCCATATGGCTGTGGAAGTTGTTGACATGTTTGTTCGATTTGGAGATGGAAGCCACCGTGATTCTATGTGATAACCAAAGTTGTATAAAGATGATGGAGAACCCAGTGTTTCATGATAAGTCGAAGCACAAAGAGATCTGGTACCACTACATTCGTGATATGGTGCAGAGGGGAGCTGTAAAGCTCCAATATGTTGGCACAGATGAGCAAGTTGCAGATGTGTTTACCAAGCCTTTGTCTCGTGTGAAGTTTGAGTACTTCCGAGATAATCTTGGTGTAGTCCGAAAGGACCTCCCTCGAAAGGGGGAGTGATGTTGATGATACTATGGTATCCTGACCAACAATGGGTAGCTCCGTTAGGATTTTATATCTTAGGGAATCTTATGATTCCTGGGTAGATTTGGAAGGTCTGGTAAGGTCGGCTTGTCCGAGTACCTGTGCATGTATATACCATTTGTGGTCAGTAGTGGTAGCTCAGTAAGGATTTTATATCCTAGGGAATCTTATGATTCCTAGGCAGATCTCGAAGGTCTGGTAAGGACGACTTGTCAAAGTACCATGTGGTAGCTTGTTAAAATTTTATATGCTAGGTAATCTTATGATTCCTAGGCAGATCTCGAATGTCCGTTAAGGACAGTCTGTCAGAGTACCACAAATGTTGTTGGTGATGCACCTGCTTCATTCTGTTGCCACATGTTGATGATGTTGTTCCAACTTTGTGCTGTTGATGATGTTGTTCCTGCTTTGTGTTGTTGATGATGTTGTTGTTTCAGCTTCGTGCTATTGATGTTGATGTTTCATCTTCATGATGATGATGTTACTCCAGCTCCATGTGGTAAACGATGATGATATTGATGATGAGAAAAACTTTCGATGATTTATAGATGTGCCAGTCAGTGTTCCAGATGTCGTTGATGATATTGCCCTCTCCTTCTCTTGATGATGCTGGATCGAGCTTCGACCTGTTTGACTAGCCATCCCCAATTGATCTATAACTATAGGTATCTATCTTGAGATGGAACCCTAGATATTTGAAGCCTCATCCAAATTTCGCATAGGAACCGAAAAAATATTGCCAATCTGCCTCTTCTTTGTTGTCAAGCACTAGTGGGGGATTAGGCATGATTCGTTGAAATTAACTTCCATGCTTGTGGTAGAGAAGAATTAATCAAGTGCACCTTTCAACGTCGAAATGTCCCTTAAGGAGCCTTTGGTACATTTGAAGACATCGTGTTATCATTTCCCTTTTCGATACCTTTACCCCTCTAATTGATCTTGCTTCCTTTGCTTCTGTAATCACTTTGCTTGGGGCCTCGACTATGATTAGGAATAAAAAGGAGGACATAGGCATCCTTGCCTTAGGCCCCTCGAAGCTTTGAAGAACCTTGAAGGGGCTCCATTTTATTAAGATCGCGAAAGACTCCGATTGTATGCAACCCATTATCCAATTAACCACAGAAAGAGCCATCCCCATCTGAATAAGGAAGTTGCAAGAAGGTCTAGTCAACCCTATTGTATGTTTTTGATAGGTCTAGCTTTAGAATGGCAACCTTTTGTTTCAATCTTTTAGCAGAATGAAAAACTTCCTAAGCTACTATGACTGCATCACAGATTTGTCTGCGTTTTAGAAAGCCAAATTGCTCCTTCGACATAATCTCACTCAATATAGGCTTCAATTTTCTTGCTAACACATTTGCTATGATTTTATGCACCACATTACAACAAGAAATTAGATGATAGTCCTCGAAGGACACTGTTGAAATAATGTAACTGGAAAGTGTATTCTAATTATTATTGATATATTATTCATTGGATCAATCCCCATTGCAGATTGATCATGTCGGCTATTGTAAAGGACCAAATCCCCTTTTGCGGATTGGTCAAAATATAATTGTAATAGGCAGAAGAAGAAGTCAGCCCTACCAGTGAAAAGACACCTCCACACGTGCCAGTGTTGTATAAATAAGGAGGCTAGCGCCTCAGTTAGACACACACTCACTTGTTCATTGAGAGACAAGTTTCAGAGTTGCAGTTGGATCCTTGGGAGAGGACTTTCTGTATTTATTTGAGTTATCTCTTGGCATTGTATTGGCTATCTATAATAAGGAAGTTTTGTTGGGTTTTCTCCCCCATTTGGGTTTCCCAGGATAAATGATGTGTCTCTTGTGATTGTGTATTTCTCAGTGATCCTATATTATGCTATTGTTATCTATTGAAATGCAAATAACTCTAATAATAGCTTAAACATTGACATGGTATCAAAGCTAAACTAAAGAGAGCATCTTTCACAAGAGAAAGTGAAAAAAAAACCGTCACTATTGCCATACATGCAAATTAGGGCTTTTTGTTGGTGAGGTATTTCAACCCTAAAACCATCTAGAAAAGTGTGCCCTCCTGGAATCCTCAGCGCTACTTTTCAGTGGCTAGATCTCCCGGAAAGTGAAACCATAGTTTTCACAAAGTACCAGAAAACCAGAAAACCAGAGTACCAGAAGTACCAGAAAACCAGAAGCACCAGTCTAGAAATCTGCAGATCAAGTTTGGAGGGGAAAAAGTTGGATTTTCTCAGATCCAGACACACCAGGCTACTCGCCTCAGCCAAGCGCACCTCCTGTTAAGTTCAAAATTTATTTTTGAACATTTTCATTTTTGGACATTTTCCCAGCTTCAGGTAAAAGATGTCTGCAAGCATTAAGCTTGTTGAGAAGCTAGAAGGTGTGGAAAACTTCCATGCCTGGAAGTATAGGATTGGCCTCATTCTTGAAGAGAATGAATTAGCAAGATTTGTTAGAGAAGAAGTGTCAAAGCCCGATGATTCTCTAGGAAAAACAAAGCACCGAAAGGACACAATCAGGGCCAAAAGAATCATTGTAGATTCAATCAAATATCACTTGATTCCCTGTGTGTCATCAAAGAATACTTTGAAAGAAATGTTTGATGCCTTAAATAGACTATATGAAGGAAAGAACATAAACCGGAAGATGAATCTAAGAACTCAGCTCAAGAATACAAGGATGCAAAGAGGAGAATCAATCCAAGAATACTTCTCCAAAATCTCAGAATTCAATGAACAGTTAGAAGCAATTGGAGATACCATAGACGAATACAAACTCGTAATGAGGACCCTCAATGGTCTTGTTATCGCACGGTTTGTAGGAGGGGTTTAGATAGCTTGAGTCAAGGCTTGAAACCGGCGTAACAGGAGCATCCCCACCCACTGTCACCTCGATGGGGGGCTCTTTCTGTTTAGGAGGGCTAGTCCAAGGGAGACGTCCCTAAGCAATCTGGGTTAATGAAGGGATAAAGGGTAATGGACTAAGTCAAAGAAGTTCCCTTTCACAGATTGCTGCCAAAGATGAGATAGTCAAGAAGAATCTTCCACTGAATGGCACATGTTTGCGAGACAAGACAAATAACTAGAATATGTGTTGCAGTGGTTAGTACTTCAAGATATTAATGACTATCTTTATCATATATATATGAGCAGATGATTAAGTGCTATTATTGACGAAGTCAATGATGGCTAAACAAAGACAAATGGTTTATATCACTTCTTCAACAAAGCATAAGAGATAATGAGCATTCAAAGTTCACAATTAAGACCTTGTATTAATTCACAATGCAACAACTATCTCAAATTAGCTCATATATATAATGTTGTTGCGTCATATATATTGTTGCTGCAATGGAGATGACGTCAGCCCTAGTAATGAGTTGTTTTGAAAGGAAAAGAGCACAACGTTTTACCTAACAAGCTTATGGATGTAATCAATGGCTCAAAACCTATCAAAAGAGATGA
>ML793203.1:231433-267982 GCA_009831015.1 Picea engelmannii | reverse complement strand
GGAACTACCAGAGGGTGGGCTTCTGCCGGTGTCGGTGGTCTACGTGGAGGTTTCTCCTCTGCCTGTGATGAATCCTCCTCTATGCTAGTGGATCCACTATCTTTCTCCTCCTCCTCACTGTCCACACTGTCTGCTGCCACCTCAATATAATGAATCTCTCCTTGCCCATGCACTCGTGGCCTGGAACCCAAGGGTCTCAGTAGTTGAAGCAAAGCTTCTTCCTCATAAGCTCTCGCCTCATCTCATCATCCAACTTCTCCTTGCCCTTCCATTCTCTCTAGAATGGCTTCCTGTCTCGATCCTTCTGGGGTACGAAGGGTTTAGTCTTTGGCACTAAGTCTGCCAAATATCGAGTGCGTAGGATGGCATCTTGCAAGGTGGGTGTCCTGTATGCCTTCACCCATCCTCTCAAAGGCTCTGTGAGCCCCTCTGTGAATAGCATGATCAGCCTGGGTTCTGATATATCTGTCACTACCACGACCACCCGCTGAAACTCTGTGATGAACGCCTCTGCTGTGCCAGTTTGTCTCAACTGGGTAGATCCTTGAAGTGGATCTCGGGATCCCTCCTGTCAAACATGTCCATGAGTCTCTTTGTGAACTCACTATAGGAGGTGATGCGACTGTGACCCAATGTCACCAATCCATGATGCCACCACTCGTGTGCCTCACTGTCCAAGTGTAAGGTAGCGAAACTAATGGCCTCTGTCTCGGTGATCTGGTTAAGCTTGTACTATGTGTCTAGCTTTTGTACCCAAGCTCTGGTGGTGCATTTGGATGATCCGTCGAAAGAAGGTATGGTGTGTTTACCAACTTTTCGGATGAAATCAATGTTAAGCCCTTGCTGCTGCTGCTGTGGTCCTCCTCTCTATGGCTCTCTGGGGCGATTCATGAGTTTGAGCCCACAATACTCGACTAGGGTCATGTCCAGATGGAAGTCGCGACCCAATGCTGCATACTCCCTCCTATACTCTGCAATGTCCTCTGCATGAGTGGGTGACCTTTGTGCTATGGGTAGTTGTGTTGCTACTGGGGGTGCCCTCTGGAAACTGGGAAACAAAGGTCTGGGAATCCTACTCGAAGAGGTGTATGTGCGAGTAGGAGACTGGTGTGTATTTCCTGCCCCCGAGTTCGCCTTTGTTGCATGTGGGGCTTGTGTCGGTGTGCCCAATATAGCCAATCTATCAGCCATCTGTGCCAAGGACTAGGGTCATGTCCAGATGGAAGTCGCGACCCAATGCTGCATACTCCCTCCTGTACTCTGCAATGTCCTCTGCATGAGTGGGCGACCTCTGTGCTATGGGTAGTTGTGCTGCTACTGGGGGTGCCCTCTGGAAACTGGGAAACAAAGGTCTGGGAATCGTACTCGAAGAGATGTATGTGCGAGTAGGAGACTGGGGTGTATTTCCTGCCCTCGAGTTCGCCTTTGTTGCATGTGGGGCTTGTGTCGGTGCGCCCAATATAGCCAATCTATCAGCCATCTGTGCCAAGGACTCAGTCATGGCCCGCTGACTGGTTGCCATATCGTTGATAACTTGCATGAAGGCTGCCTTTGACTCCATGGGGACCTTACCACTACACTCTGGTCACTCATATCTATCTCCTAGCATCCTCTCCGCCTCACGCTCAGCCTCATGCTCTACCCTTCTCTTTGTTTCCCTGTGCACCTCTTACTCTTCCTCTGAGCTGGGAGGGAAAGGAGGAAAGTCAGGCCTAGACCTTTTTTCCTTGCGCCTATTGTAAGTGACATATTCGTCACCTACATGCTCACGACCCTCTGGGTCTTCTACTACACTCATCGTCTTTAGTCACAGTCTGGCAGGACTAAAGCTCTAATACCACTGTAATGTTCCTGACTTGGCTAGTCTAGGAAATGATGCTATTGTGTGTGTAGGATTAATGGTTTACAACATATAAATGATCATACAAATAACAAATGTGACAAAAGACTGCAAAGTTTATATTATGATATCTCTGTGGAGTACAAATGCCGAATGTGGCTGAATAAAATGAATCACTTGGCTAGATCAAATGACAAAAGTATCTTAGCCGGAATACAATAAGAAAACTAAATGATAATACCCGATAATAGATGAGCATTGCGGGATCAATGGATGAGCTGGAACTGTGGCAGCTCGCACGGTAACTAATGAAAGTTTGAAAAGTTTGCCTTGGTAGCTAAACCTCTCGGAATGACCTGGAAACTATCCCAAATGGTGCGCCCTGCGCTAGCTCTCAGTTCTGGTGACTGATCGACCCCTCTGCTGGTGTGTCTAGACCTCGGATGGATCTCCTTGGGGGAATGCGCCCCTCTCTCACTGGAAAATTGTGCCCTAGTGATTCCATGGTCTGAATCGATTGAGACATATCTCAAAATGAATGCCTTGGCCTACTCGGAAATGGGTCGGAAGGGTTTCCTTGGATCCCATCTGATGACCGCTCGGGAACCCCGAATGTGTCCGCCAAAAGTGTCGCACTCTCAAGTCTAGAAAGATGCGCCCCAGATGATTCCTCCGTTGGAATCTGACGAGGAACCAGGCGAAATATGCGCCTTGCCTTCCTCTCAACTGGATCGGAGGGGAATCTCTGAACTCTCCCTGGATGGGACAAGTCGACCCATTGAACCTCCTTAGAAGTTGTGCCCTCACCCTGGATAAGTGCGCCCTTGTTGTTGGACCCTGTGTAACTGTGGCTGAAGAATGATGGAAGACCTGCATGATCTTCCTGATGACTAGGGTGTGTCTCTCAACACCGAAATCTACCAACTGGTGTCTTCCTTCTGGAATCCATTGAACTATCTCTCCTGAGATGCGCCTCTCTCCTCAATGACAAGTCAAAATTTGCATAATGATGAATTAGGTCGCTGCCTCTTCTCTTATAGCTTTCCTAAACCCTAATTCACTGTTGAAACCCTAATTCGCTGTTGACTTCTGATTTTAGCTTGTCTGTTCTATTTTTAGCTTTTAATGGCTTAAAAGTGCTTTTAACCACTTTTAGCTCAATGTCACTTTTCGAACATAACACCTTTGACTGGAGTGACCTCTAGTAACCCTGTTTACCCCTTTGGCTATAGCCTAACGGGGCGGTTTAAACCATTAAGCCTCCTCTTTGGAGCTTCTATTTGGAAAGGGACATAACATCACCCTTCCTCAGACTTGCGCCTCACTTTTGTGTAGATGAGAGAGTGTAAGTGAGTGTGTCCAAATGAGCTAAGGCGCCTCCTATTTATAGCCTTCCTGTCCTCTTTAGTGGGCCGACTTCTCTTCTGGGAAGGTGTCACTTCTTTATTCTTTATTCTTCTGGGCCAACTTCTCTTCTAGGGTATTTCCACATTTGTTCAATGGTTATCTTGCTTCCAGAATCTTCTTCTTGTCTAAGAAAGGTCATCTAGGAGGGAAAGTACCTCCCATGGCTACCAAAGCATCAACAAAAAGTGCAAGATTTATTTAAGATGAGATTCATCAATCCCAAGTATTTATAATTATTAAGAAATTTAGGCATCACAAAGACTTATGATTAGATTTAGTATGAACTCTAATCATACCCAAAACATATAAATTTAGCCATGAATACTCGATGTTTAGCAATATTCTTAACAATGGTGATAAAATTTATTGTAGTATTGTTCTTAAATGCCAGAATGTTTAAATCCAAAATTTGTATAGACAATGCCAAGTATCAAAACAATTGATGCCAATAAGCCATTGTTGTTCCTTAAGTGTCAATCGATAGTGTCATGAACTATAACAACACAATCAAGTGAAACATTACAAGTCTTATCTCATGTATTGGTTCATTTAATACCCAAAATTTAATAATGATCGCCGAAGTAATTAAATCTGAGAACCCTCACAATGTACGTGTGAACATTATGTTTAGCATGCAGAGAAAATTTAAAACTCAACACTCATTAGGAACAACACACATTATAAACACATATTTTTCTTAGTAGAACAAAATTTAAGGAATGATTAGCAAAACTTGACCCTCAAAATGAAACTAAAATGTCAAGCACATAATCGATAACCTTTAGAGGTATTGTGTTTGAGCATGCATTTTGAGAGTAGTTTTATTATACCAACAATGTGTGTAAGAGTAAGGCACATCATGAACTATCGACATTAAGTATTCAAAAATCCTTAGTATACTCTTCAACAAATATTATCAATCTTGAGGATGTGATGTCATGCTTGTAAGGTAGGTTGTTTGGCCTCAAAGCACATCGATTTGATACCTAAGTGTGTCTAGAATTTTTAAGAGGCAAATCATTGTATTAAAATGTGAGTTTTAGTCAAGTAATTGGAAATTTATCCTAGATGTGAGAAGAAGACCAAAAATAATTTAAAACCCTTACATCAAATTGGATTTCCAGCCATTAAATATTAGGTGAGGTTTGCTTGAAGAAAATTGACTTTGAAACTAGCAAGTTTCATTCACCAAAGAAATCTTAGATCCATTAAAGACTTTGAACTTAAATTTTTAGATCTAAGCCAAAATTGCAAAACGTTTATGATCTAGCATGAAACAATGAATATTCTGCAAACAAGAATCAAGTCCAAAAGATTTCAACCCTATAATTCAATACTTGGAAAGAAAAACAACTTAGATATGAAGCTATATAAAATGCAACCCTAGGTTGCTCAAAACAGTTAAAGAAAGAAGTAAATCAAAATTTTGAGAGAGAAAGGAATGTAAAAGACTAGTGCCTTAAATCCTATTGGGCTAAGGGGTCAACAAACACTCCTTGAGGCTTGGTTTTCTGCAAAGAATCTCGGGATTCTAGTCAACCATGAACAAGGTGTTGAAATATTGTAACTTAGAAGAACATTTTAATTAGATTTGAGTTATTATTGTATAAATCAAACAGAGAATAGTTAACTAGGAAAAAGGTGTTGAAATATTGTAACTTCGAAGAATATTCTAATTATATTTGAGTTATTACTGTATAAATCAAATCCCGTTTTGCGGATTGATCAAGTCGGGGCTTGTATAAGATCAAATACCCTTTTGTGGATTGGTCAAATTATATTTGTATGGTGGTATTTGTAAAGTCGGCCCTTAGTAACTAATAAAGTGGTTTTAACCACTTCTAGGAGAAGTCGGCTCCACCAAGTGAAGAGACACAACCCTAGTGCCACCTCAACTTGTATTTATATGTGAGGATGGTGTCTCATTTGAACACACTCACCCACTCATCTAGTACGCATATCTTGAAGGCAGTTGCAGTTGCAGAAAGAAGTCCGACGAAGGAGAAGAGAGGCGCATGCTTGGTCTTGGTCTATCTTTGATGTTTTGGTCTTAGTCTTGGCATTGTATTGACAATCTATTATTGAGGAAGTTTTGTTGGGTTTTCTCCCCCATGAGGGTTTTCCAAGATAAAATGTTGCATACCTTCTGATTGTGTTTCTTTCAGTGATTCTCTTTACACTATTGTTTTGGAAATGCATTGAATGCTTATGAAATTTGGAAATAACCTAATAACAACAGTAAAAACTTAACATGGAATCAGAGCATCTTTCACTCGATTTCTTGACATTTTTGTTGTTGTACAAGAAAATTAGTGCTTCTTACTAAAGGGGAACTTTTGACGAAAGACCACCTTGGGAAGTGCACGTTGCCTTAGCGCATCTTTTGGCAACTTGAGTGAACTTTTTCAGTGGCAAGTTTCTTCGAAAAGCCAAACCCTAGTTTTGATTGGTTCTAGAAAACCAAAAAACCAAGAAACAAGAACCAATACCAGAAGTACCAGTTTAGAATTGCGCAGGTCAAGTTTGAAGGGGTAAAACTTGGAATTTTCTGAAACGGTTTGCTCCAGCAAACTTGCCATAGCCTAGCACATCTCCTGGTAAGCTTCGTTTCATTTTTTGAGCACTTTAATTTTCTGGTCATTTTCTTAGCTCTAGGTCAAGATGTCTGCAAGCACCAAGCTTGTTAACAAGTAAGAAGGCGTGGAAAATTTTCGTGCCTGGAAGTACAGAATTGGACTCATTCTTGAAGACAACGACCTTGCAAAATTCATAAAAGAAAATGTACCAGAACCTGAAGAAAATGCAGCCAAAGAGAAGTACACGAAGGTTATGATTAAGGCTAAAAGAATAATTGCAGATTCCATTAAAGACCACTCGATCCCTCAAGTGTCTTCTAAGAATACTCCAAAAGATATGTTTGATGCCTTAACCATAATGTATGAAGGAGGGAACATCTATTGGAAGATGAACTTGAGAACCCAACTCAATAATACAAAGATGCAAAAAGGAGAAATAGTTCAAGACTATTTCTCTAGGGTTTCTCAATTCAAGGAACAATTAGAGGCAATTGGAGACATCTTAGATGAAGATGAACTCGTGATGACAACTCTTAATGGTCTCATAAGACCTTGGGATGCCTTCATCCAAACTATTTGTGCAAGAAAAGACAAACTCCAATTTGACATTTTATGGGAAGAATGTGTTCAAGAAGAAGCAAGAGTGGCTAATCGAGAAGTTGTTCTATTAAGAGATGAAATCAAGCCCTAGTTGCTCATCCTAAGGGTGGAAAGAGAAAGTCTCATTTTCAGTAGGAGACTCATTTTCATAAAGAGTCTCACTCTCCAAAGAGATTCCAGAAATATCATAAGGGTCAAAGAAAGGGAAAAGATTTCTCCTCCTACCAATGTTATCGTTGTGATAAGATGGGACACATTGCTAAGAATTGTCCTCCTAGAAGGGAATAATACAAGAAGAGAAATAACAAAATTCATCATGCCCATGCAGCTGAATATGATGAGCCACCCAAGAAGTTAGCTAAAGAAGAAATTGAAGAATATGTTTTGTTTTCTGCTCTCTCAGGATCTATAACACTTGGAGAGAATATTTGGCTCATAGATAGTGGTGCCTCTAAGCACATGACAGGTCAGAATAACACTCTCTCCAGCCCTAAAGAAAAGGACTCCCCCTAGAAAAGTTCACTTGGAGATGATTATCAGTACCCGATCAAAGGAATGGAAGAAGCCACCTACAAACTTGATTCAGGAACTCCGATGAGAATGAAGGATGTACTATATGTACTAGGTTTGAAATAGAACTTACTTTCTATTTTAGCTCTAGATAAGAAAAGTTTCAGAGTTGCATTCGTATATGGTGAAGTTCTTATGTGGTCTAAAGGAAAAACTATAGAAGATGTAGTTGTTATTGGAATAGAAGAAGGTGGTTTGTACAACTTAAAAGGTCACTCAGATGTAGCCTTGACTCACTCTATTGAAAGTCCTTGTGAACTTTGGCATAAAAGGCTAACTCACATTAACTACAAAGCCTTACCATATGTGAGCAAGGTAGTTACAGGTTTACCATAACTAAATGTTTATCATGACGCTGTATGCTAGGGATGTGCACAAGGAAAGAACACAAAGAATCCTTTCCCAAAGAGCGATAGTAAAGAAGGCGGAATTTTGGAACTTGTCCACTCAGATGTATGCGGTCCAATGCCATCAACCTCTCTAAGAGGGTATGTATACTATGTATCATTTATTGATGATTACTCTTGTAAGACCATGGTTTATTTCTTGAAGTCAAAAGATGAAGTACTTGGAAAGTTCAAGGAAATCAAATCCTTGGTAGAAAATCTCTCTGAAAGAAAACTCAAGATACTCAGGTTAGACAATGGAGGAGAGTACACTTCAAAAGAATTTGGAAACTTTTGTAGAGATGTCGAGATTAAAAGGGAGCTCACCACTCCCTATAATCCTCAACAAAATGGTGTAGTAGAAATAAAGAATAGAACGATTATGGAAGCAGTAAAGACTATGATTCATGATCAATATCTTCCAATGCACTTATGGGCTTTAGCAACAAGAACAACAGTATATGTCCAGAACAAATTATCCTATACTGCACTTGGATTCAAAACCCCTGAAGAAATGTTCATCGGAAAGAAGACAGAAGTAAGCCATCTAAAAATACTTGGTTGTCCAGTGTTTGTACTGATTCTGAAAGAAAAGAGAGATAAGTTGGATCCTTCTGGAAAGAAGGGAATATTTGTTGGGTACTGTGAGGTCTCTAAGGCCTTCAAAATCTACATACCAGAATAACATCATATTGATATTAACAGAGATGTAAACTTTTGATGAAGATGCAACACTCAAGAGATCAATAAAATGCCAGCTTGAAGAAGTATATAAAGAAGAACCCGTAGCTCCCAGAGTTACATAACCTGTAAAGGAAGTTGCAGTTACCCATGATGATGAGATTCTAGAAGATCATGATATGATAGAATCTCAAGAACCTCTTCGTATGACAATATATCACAAGAGAAAGCCAGCTTGGGTGAAAGAACTTATTCAATATGTAGAGAAGTATGGTGCCTCTGAAGGAACCATGAGACAAAGCAAGAAGCCTAAGCCATTCTCCAGCTATATGGCCTTGATGTGTGATCTCGTAGAAAAGGAACCTACTTGCTTTGAAGAGGCCATTCAGAAGAAAGAATGGATGGACGCCATGACATAAGAATACCAGTCCATTATGAAGAATGATGTATGGGAAGTAGTTCCCAAACCAAAGAACAAAGATGTGGTATCTTCCAAATGGATATACAAAATAAAACATGCAGCAGATTGAAATATTGAAAAACATAAGGTAGGATTTGTGGCGCGGGGATTTTCTCAAAAGGAAGGTATTGACTATGAAGAAACATTTGCTCCTATAGCCAGATACACTTCTATCAGAACCATCATAGCTCTTGCAGCCAAAATGAAGTGGAAGTTGCACCAGATGGATGTGAAAACAACTTTCTTAAATGGTGTTATTGAAGAAGTGTATATAGAACAATGACAGGGGTTTGAAGTTGAAGATAGAAAGACTCATGTCTACAGGTTGAAGAAAGCTCTGTATGGGTTGAAGCAAGCTCCTAGAGCTTGGTATGGTAGAATTGATAGTTTTCTGACTAGCTTGGGCTTTACCAAGAGTAAAGTTGATCCTAACCTTTACTTCAAGGTTATGAATGATCAACCAGTTACGTTTCTAATATATGTGGATGATTTATTCTTGACAAGAAAAGAAAATCTCATCACAGATTGTAAGAAGAAGTTTGCTGCTGAATTTGAGATGAAATACCTAGGCCTTGTTGACCACCTATTCAACTAGGGGGTCAACTCCATGTGCCATGAAGATATACATTATTAGATGCAAATATGTTGAAGACATTTTGGTTCTACTAGGCATTTTATGCCTCCAACACAAAATTTTGTAAACGGAATTTTCGCACCCCTGCGTGGGTTAATAATGTAATAGGTTTGCATGGATCATAGTTAGGTCAGGTACCTTGGGATGTTTTCATTGGGAGAGTTCTTTTCACCTGAGGTTTTTTATCCCCAGGTTGTCAATTGGGCTTTTCAACCTGGTTGATTTCCCTTGAGTTTTTCTCTCACACCTGCAATAATTCCTCCAAAGTGGTGAACGACGTTCTAATGGTCTCATCCTCTGGTAGCTATTGTTTAGGAATGATGTAAATGACCATGCAAGACATCATAGAAAGTTTCGCGGAATTTCGTGGAGTCTAGATAGTTTTTTTTTAATTAATTAAATTTAATTAATTTTCCTAAGGTTGGGATTTTAATTATTTAATTAATTAATTTTTTTGAGCAATTATTGTAAAAACTAGGTCATTGAGCTTTTTCTAGGGGTATTTGTGCTCAAAAGAAATGGAAAGGCACCCCCTACACCCTTGGACCAAGTTCCAGCTCAGTCGGACAAGTTTTGCTAGACATTTGTCCACCCGGAGTGTCAGTCAGTTAAAACAACAATTTTAATTGCTAAGTATGACATTGCCGAAATGTCGATTTTTGTAAATTTGAGTTAATGGGTTAAATGTTAAGATGTAAAAGGGCATGAGAGATGTTCCCTAACCTATCCAACCCACTCCCTAACCTTTTCTCACCCCATAACACTTTACCTTACTCAACCTATTTGCCCCCTAGGGGGATTTGTGCCCCACTTCATGTGGAAACCTCCCAAATTGCAATTTGATGTTATGTGGGCCCCTCTCTCATGAGGTGCGACCTTCCTAGCCTCCCACATCATCTTTACCTTGTCCCCACACTCCACCTCACATTCCAACTCACCAATCCATGTTCAAACTCTAAGTGGTGCGTCCCCCTCCTTGAGATTCTCTCCCTTGCTTGGTATTTGACACTTGCATCTCATCCAAGAGGGGTGAGTTTGCCTCTCCAAGAATAAATAGAGCCTCTCCTCACTCATTTCACCACCATTCTTTGATCTAGTGTTACTCTACTGAAATTTATCCCCATCTCTCTTGCTTCCATCCCATTTGCTCTTGAGAGTCTTGGAGCAACTTGTTGCTACAACACTCTCCCATTGGATTAATAAAGCTTTGGAGGATTTTGGAAACACCAAGAGTATTCTGGTTGGATTCTTACATATGAGGTGACATTGTGATGTTCAAGTTTATGGTGTAGTATTGAGTAGATCTTTAGTAAAGTAGTTTACTAGAGTAGATTAACAAAGAGTATTCTTGTTGGTTTATACTTGTTGGATAGCTAAGGGTTTGAAGTATTTCATATTGTTAGTCTATTCAAACTTGTTATCTACTTCCATGCTTCACATTTTGTCTTGAGTTTTGCAGGTTTACTTCAAAGGGATTGTTGGGAAAGCCTCAAGAACGAGTCTTCCCTCAAAGTCTTCTCAAACTCTAAGTTTTTGTAATCTGAATTTTTTGTTCATTCTTTATTCATATTTCAGTAAACTAATCATCTTAGATAGGTCACATAAACTATACTTTCATTTAGAGATTTTATGTGAAAAAATTCTGCGTAAAAACCAAAATTTTCTCTTAACTTTGTTGTGTTGTGCAGCATTTCCAGCAAGCATTTGCTTGCTGGTTTTTGCAGGTTCTTACCAGAAACAAGGGGATATGTTGCTCGAATCCATCCATACAACACTTCAAAAGCTTCCACACTAGTTGGGTAACTTTTCTGTTCTCTTTCTCATCTTTTCTAGCATTGTAGCAAGCCCCCGGGAAGTTCCCTTGAGGCTTGCATTCTCTTGTATCATTTTTTGCATTCTTGTATTTCATTTCAGCAAGTTATTATTGCCTACACCTTGGGAGAGTGATTGGCTCAGCCAACCCCCCAAAATCGTTGGGCTAGAAGATAGAGTTTTTTTTAAGCATTCTTTATTTCTTGGCCCACTTGTCATTAAGACAAGGTTGTGTGGCTAGGATTGATTAATAATTGTTGTCATTTCCTTTACAACCCTCTTTGGCACAATATTGGTAGGCTTGACCTCCACCTTGTGCCATTGTGAGTGGTTTTCTATTTATTTCCAAGTTTTGTTTTCTTGCTTATATAATTGCCTACACCTTGGGAGAGTAACCCCCAAAATCATATGGCTAGGATGTTAGTGATGTGTGGATGGTTAATGTGATTTAAATGGATTAAAATGCTTTAGAGTAGTCATCACATGTTATATCATCCTAGTTTAAGCCCTTAAGGCAAACTCATATCTTTGCATGCTTTGGTTTTATTTCTTACAAGTATCTCACTTTTAAGCATGGTTTCTCAAATGGAGTAGGTTACATATGTTGTGCATGTAGGTTACGTGTGTTGTGCATGTGATTTGGGAAGCATGCCCTCTTGTCCTGGTAAGAACCTGGAAAAATCAACAAGCTATTCATTGCTGATTTGAGCTGCAACACACTCAAAAAGTTATGAAATTTCTGTTTTTAGGCAGAAATTTCTTACATATGTAAACCAAAAAAATTTATGATTCAAATCGACCTATCTAAGCATATTAGCTACTAAAATCAGAAATGGAAAAGCATGAAGATAATAAAAAAATGTTTGGAGTGTAAATGAAAAGTAAGGGTAAATCCGTGCTTGGATCTATCCCAATATCTTCTCCTTGAAGTAACCTGCAAGTCTTAGACAAAACGTGAAATAAAATAGATAACGATTGCACACACTAATAACATAAACTATTTTCTATCATCAGTGAATGCAAATTATATAAGCTAGCAATTATACAATCACTAAGCCTAGCCAAATAAACTAATTTACCCAACAATCTATCTACAATCACAATAATATTTAAAACAAAAACAGTTTCACCTCATGATCATGTGAAGAATCCAGACAAATCTTGAGATCCTTGAGTCCTCCAAAGCTATTTCCTTTTATTATCCAATGGGAAGAGGTTGTAACAACTAATTGGCATAAGCTCTTCAAGAACAACACCAATGAAGAAGTATGACAATAATGAGAGAGATAGAGAGAGTGGGATGGTGAGAAAATAGTAGCATAACAGTGCAATAATGAAAGGTGACTAAAGAGGGAGTGAGAGGTTTCTTAAATAGTCTTGAGGGACCAAGAGACCCCTCTTGGATCTTCAACACTTGTCAAAGTTCCAAGAGACAAAACAACTCATAGGGGAAAGCAACCAATGAGAAACTAAGCTTTTAGGGTGAGGGGAATGGAAAGTGGATGAAGTGGATGAGGAGAAAGCAAGGGATGAGGGCGAATTTGGCAAGTGAGGGAGTCGTGAGTTTCCATCTAGGTGAGGTATTTCCATCTTTCTTCAAGAGTGAGGAGGTAAGTTGCCAAGAGAAGCGTGAACTTTCAAGGGGAAAGCGTGAGGTAGCAAGGAAAAAGCGTGAGTGTGGAGGGAAAGACCCACGCAAGCTTCCAAGCAAACTCCAACTTGCAACTTGGTGTTTCCACGTTTTAGAAAGGAAAGGCATGAGTTCAAAGGGAAGGCCGTGAGGTATGGGATGGTACGTGGAAGGAGTGTGGAGTCCACACTCCTTAAATGTAGGCGATTGGTGGAGGAAGGGAGTAGGGGAGGCCCACGTTTTTAATCAAGTGAGAAACTAAATGCAAGGGGGTGCATGTCCATAATAGAATGCGTGGGTTACGTGAGGTGAGTGATGCGTGGGTTTTGGGAGTGTGGAGTCCACTCCCTTGGGTGATGTGGGTGGATAGGAGGGGAAGGGCGTATGAGTGGGAGAGGGGATCCATGACCCAATTAAAAGGTTAAGTTTCCAATTTAAAACGTGGGAGGGGTACGTAAGCTTCAAAGTGGGAACAAATTAAAAGGTGGGTAAAAAAATAAAAGTGGGTAAGAGGGTAGGTAAAGGGTTAGGATGGGTTAGGAAAATTTAGGTGGGTTCTCTCCTCAAATTATTTCCACTTACTTCACTTGATTTGGTGCATTATTACAAAATTGACAATTGCCCATGTCCTGGGTTTGGCAATTAAAATCGTCGTTTTTCCAAAAAAACTCCTAAGTGGACAAACAACCTAGCAAAACTTGTCCGAATGAGTTGAAACTTGGTCCATGGGTGTAGGGGATCTCATTATATTTCTTCTAAGTACAAATACCTCTATCAAAAATCCCAGGACCTAAGTTTTACATTAAATACCCAGAATTAATTAATTAATTAATTTTGAAACTTAAAAAAAACCTGGCTAAACTTGACGGAATTCCGCGAAATTTCGCGCGCTGTCTTACATGGTCATTTACAACATTCCTAAACCATAGCTACCTAGGAATGACTTCATTAGAACGCCTTTCACCACTTTGGAGGATTTATTGGGTGGGAGTGAAAAACTCAAGGGAGATTAACCAGGCTGGTTAGGCCACATTAACCTCCCGAGGATAAAAAACACTCAGCAAAAGGAACTCTCCTAATGAAGAAACCCTAAGGAAACTGACCTAACATGATCCATGTAGACCTATTACATTATAAACCCGCGCAGGGGTGCGGTAATCCCACTTAGAAAAATGTGTGCTAGAGCAAAAAAATGCCCTGTAGAACCAAAAAGTCTTCGACATGTTTGCATCTGATGATGCATATCTTCATGGTACATGGAGTTGACCCCCTAGTTGAAGAGGCAGTCAACATTTGGCTCCACATGGGGACGTGTGTTCGATCTTCTCAATCGGGACGAAGAGCATACGAGAATCTAACATCTACAAAAAGGTGCTCACCAATATCCAACATAAGCATACATATATATATCAAATGAATAAATAAAATGCTATAAACAACATTTACATTATGAAATAACTAAAGTACAACATGTATAACTACGAAATGAATCTATGATACAAAAATAATTCTAAGTACACATCAACATAATGAATAAAATAATACAAAATTGAAATACAAGGAGAAGGGTTAGACTCCGTTAGAGATACATTACAGAGGGTGTCCAAATGGACACCAAGTTGCTTCATGAAGAACACTTCAAGGCAGGGTCCGCTCGCTAGCATGTCTGACTTTATGTCGTCCCACTGGCTGAGAAGAGTTTCTAGAAGACTGATACACTTTATGCTGGCTGCTTATTCTTTCATGTGAATCTCGGCTTCTAACCTTAGGCCATTTGGGGTAGTTCCCCTTCAAAAATTTCTGATGGTTTTCCATAGGTGCCAAGTGAACTTAGTTTTTCCTTAAAAGGCTTGGCATACCTTTTATCAGGAATGGTATACTTTACTTTATCAAGATTCAATATTAACCTTATCATCCCTAGTAAATTCCATCAGATTTTCATCACTTAATTTTTCTTTAGTTTTCCCAATTTCTTCAAAATAAGGAGGGTGTGGCCCAATAATTCCATCTGACTTGTTCTGACCTCTAACTGATTCCTCTGATGCAGGCTGAGTGGGTGACAAATTTTCAACTGACACATCTAATTCTGACTTTAACTCTGAAGAAGGCAAACCATTATCTGTCTTATCCAAATCTTCTTCAAGAACAAGCCCATCAAAAGAATCCATGGGGTCCCAAACATTACAAATGCTTGGGGGCCTATCATTTAATTTTAGCTTTATAGGAGTGGACTCTATCTCATAACACCCCATTTCCACTTCTCAAAAAACAATCTCATTTTCCTTTTTCCTAGGATCTTCCACATGATATTTTCTTTCCAACTCTCTATTCAATCTAAACTCTATACCATTTGGAGTTGGAATGGTGGCAAAAGTTAAGTCCATCTGTAAATTACCACCTAAATCTGCAGCTGTATTTCTATTTAGCAACATACCCCAAGTATCCAGCGCATCAATTACAACAATGTCCATCTCAATCATGATATCTGGGAATGCAGCTAAGTGTACTTGTAATCCCTTAATCAAACCATGCACCGCTATGGTTCTGCTATCCATAGCACAAATGTTATGATAAGGCTTAGACATTCTTAAGTTCGACTGTTCCATTACTTTCTTAGTCATAACATTTGAAGTAGCTCCTGAATCTAACATACAATTATGAAGAATAAAATCGTTCACGAGAAAGGATAGGTAGAAGGGTCTATTCTTTTCATTCCCCCTATCCATATTTTGTAGAATAACCGGTGCATCCTGATAAGTCTGGATGGTGGAGGGTCAACACTTTTCTGAGAAGGACAATCTATGGCTCTGAGAAGCTTCTCCCTCTGAGAAGGAATCTTCATTAATTCTGACATTGGTACCAACATTTTTGCATTACTTAACCATCCTCCGAAGTCAATATTTAAATCTGAGCTTGCATACACATTTGACTTAGGGGGGTTTTGAGCTACCTTGGGAAAGTTTGCTTGGTTGTTACTTTGATTTTTATTTCCATTCCTTTGGTAGGTAATGCCTCTAAACTTAGCCATTTCAGCTACTTGTTGTGGAGTAGGCTTAGGACCAAACATTTCTGTCACCTTATCCACCACAACATCACTCATGTAATTCACATTTCTCGCCCCCTCATTATGTTCATCTGAATCCATCCAATCATACATGCCCATCATTATACTTATGACCAAACATATTAACTTGTTCATTCGAAGATCCATAAGGTCCCGTCTCATCATAAAGGTGAAGGAAGACTTGGCACGTTGATTCATCATGGAATTGCTCACAAGGTTTTCAATAATGAACAACCTGGTGGTCAACCCAATTAGTGGATTCAAATGGATTTGGTGGTCTTTGATATTGGGGAGGAGATTTCTTAGGCCATTTGTCATTTGGCCTATGTTGGGACCTATTAGCCTAGCCCCTCTCCATGGCTATCAACCTATTTTGCATGGCATTCATCTGACTAACTTGCTCCTTCAATTGATTAGCATGATTGATTTCCATTTGTTTAATCAATTGAGTGAGTTCCTTAATGCCATCACTGGAGGGTTTCTGAGTTTCAACATTCTTCTTCTTCTCATCAAAAATTTGGGAAGAAGACCCTCTAGTAAAACCCAGGATGTTAGACTTCCTAGCATCCTGCATGTTTTTATCAATTTTGATAGCCGTGGCTTGTGCTGTTTTCAAATCCTGAGGGTCCTTATCCCTCAAGGCATACCTCATTTCTCCCTCAAAAGCCTCCATATAGTATATCAAGACTGCAGCATCTGAGGGTTTAATTTCATCATGAAGACTCCTCACAAAATTGTTGAACTTAGCGTTGAATTCCTCCACAGTTTCGTTCTCTTTCTTATGGCTCGAAGTGAGGGCTGCTAACTGAAACCTATGTTCTTTCTGATCACCCCATCTTTTTCTAAATTCATTCAAAATCTCTTCAAGGGTGCTAAACTTAGCTGGATCAATATCGGTAAACCATTCAGCGACACCCCCCTCAAGTGAATACACAAACAAGGTCATCTTCACATCTTCTTCATCGTGACCTTGGCAAAACTTCAAGACACACCTCAGGAAGTTCGAGATGTGAGACTTTGCACTGATTGCATTGTCTCCCTGAAAGGTAGGTAGCTTGTCTATGGCTTTCTCAGGGACTTGGTGTGGGGCACCTTGGATTGCTGCAAAATTCAAAGGCCTCAAGAATATACTCATGGTTGCGTTAGTATTATTAGTGGGATGTGTACATGCTCTCTTTTCATAATCTGCAACACACTTCATAACAGTCACTTTAAGTTTCGGTTTCGGGCATAATTCACACTTTTTGGGCACCTGAAAGTCATCTAAAACACTCATAACACATATTAAGACTTACCCATAAGTCACAATAACATTTCAAACCAACTAGAACAACCTAATTCCACCATCTTCACCATCTAAAACGGGTTTGAGGAAAACAACAGAGGGTAGTGGAAGGGGACTGTCTCGTGGCGCACCAGGTGTGTGTCATCTCCGGGAAGTACTCTTACTTTAGGGATGACCATGAAAGCTCGGTTGGGCCTTGTTGCCTTACTATCTTGAGCATCCGACAGTCATTTGGCAATAGGAGGAGGATTAAGGTTCAACACTTAGTTAGGGGGAGGGCAAATAAAATTTATCAAATCTTTAAACAACCCCTAACCACTTAGTCTCTTAGACAATCTTTACTTTGGCATATCTTTTGATGGTTGTTTAGAAGTCTATTTTGCAAACACATTTACATTTCTCAATCTATTATGCAATCTTGTGGGTTTAAAAATCTAAGCGTTATATTTCATGAGTATTGATTTTCCATGTGTTTATATCTTTCAATTCATGCTCTTTATGGTGTGATTCAAGAAGAAGTTGTGCATCCCATTTGGGGAGGCATCATCTTGTTGAGTCTTGAGTGCTTTAGTGGTTTCCATTGGAAAACAGTCCAATTCTTATTGGGGCATGCTTGGCTTTATGTGAATGATTTAAATGGTTTGAATATCTTTTGCTCACATTCAAAGCACTTGTTATTATTGTTCATTTGTATCTTGTATCCTTGCAACATTTCTTATCTTTGTGTACGTAATTGTATCTTTGTTGTGGGATAGTTGTAATCTAGTTGTACTTGTAATCTTTTGTAATTGAACCCCCTCAAAACTTAGTTGACCCCTTGCCCAACCTTTAAGCACTAGTCTTAGTTGACTTAGGGAAGGGTTTGCTTGTCATTGAAAATCTTGCACTTTGCATTTGTTGTCTTAGCATCATAGGTTAGTTTTCCCCTTAACCTTTAACAAATTAAAACCAACTCCTAGAACTTCAAAGTTAAATCACATCCAGTAACTAGGGTCTACCCCCCTTGGCTTCCCTAGGAGTAAGCCTAGAAGGAAGAGGTTCCAGTCAAGGTGACAGTGTGGACTGTGAACTTAGGCATTGTGCCTCCAAGGATACACTAAGTGAGATGGACTTTGCTCACGTTTGCAAGTGTGTATTAGGACGGCAACAGTCCCGATGCATTATTTATTAGGTCTTGAAGTTTGGCAGAGCCCAGAGAAGATCTTCCTTAACCAAGGGAAGTATGCAGTTGAAATATTGAAGAGATTCGACATGTTGGAATGTAAAACCATGACCACAACCATGGAAACGAATTTGAAGCTCCTGGTTCATACTTCGTCAGAGTTGGTTGATGCTACTCTATATAGATAGATTATTGGTTTGTTGATGTATCTGACAAATACCAACACAAATATATTGTTTGCTGTGAACACCTTGAGTCAGTATTTGGTGGAGCCCAGATGTGTTCACCTTGTAGCTGCAAACCATGTGATGAAATACCTTAAGGGTACGTTGGATTATGGTCTCTATTATACTGGAGATCATGACTTCAGACTATATGGTTATATTGATTCAGATTAGGCTGGAAGTGCTTCAAACATAAATAGCACTTCAGGATGTTGTTTCTGTTTGGGGTCAGCCATGACTTCATGGCAAAGTAGGAAGGAATCCAATGTTACTCTTAGCATGACAGAAGTGGAATACATTGCAGCATGTTCCGCCAGTTGTGAAGCCATATGGATTCAGAAGTTGTTGACATGTCTGTTCGAACTGGAGATGGAAGCCACCGTGATTCTATGTGATAACCAAAGTTGTATAAAGATGATGGAGAATTCAGTGTTCCATAATAAGTCAAAGCACATAGAGATCCAGTACCACTACATTCGTAGTATTTTGCGAAGGGGAGTTGTAAAGCTCCAATATGTTGGTACAGATGAGCAGGTTGCAGATGTGTTTGTTAGAAATAGATAAATAAAGCAGAGTAGTTACTGTCTTTTAAAAAATCTTAGTGAGAACAGTAAATATCTGAAATAAATCTAGACTTTAAAACAAATATACAAGTGTTCAGAATTTCATTCTGAAACATAGACAGTTCTTAGATAATCCCTTTCTAAATAGATTACATATCTGAACAGTAGATAGGCAGATCTAGGTAAATGACAAACAATTCTAAACCATAAAAATCAAATCTATAAATTGAATAGTTAGATCTAAGCAATAAACAAATCTAGTTAATTCGATGACAGATTTAATCATTGGATCTGATGTAGATCATACAAGAATTAACAGATCTAACTAGGAAAACTGATATAGATCTATATAGATCAAAGACTCAAAAACAAATCTAATATCTAGATCTGATATAGATCTAAGCAATGAACAGTCTATCACATAAACAAACTTTAAAACAGAGAACTAATGAACTGAACATGTTACTTACCTTGCCTTGTAGTCCTACCTCTGAAGGAGTCACAGCCACACATAAAAGATGTATTGCCACATGTAATTATGCTCAGAAAAAATTCAGGATCATAGATCTACCATATAGGTTAGATCTCTTGCCAAGAGATGAATAGATTTACTTGTTGCCAAGGAGGATAAACCACATAAACACCACACAAAAATTCTATGTGGTTAAACCCTCACACACACAGAAAATTTCAGGGACCCAAACCCTCACACAAAAACTCTGTGGTTAAACCCTCACATACACAGAAAATTCCAGGTAGCATAGAGGGGCCACGACTCAATGGATAGAGGTCAGATTAGTGCTGAAGGAGTCACGAATCAATGAGAAGGGGCCAGATCTGAGCTAGAAGAGGTCACGGCTCAATCAGATTTGCACTAGGAGGGAGATGGAAGCTTAAAACACTTTGCAACAACATACAAAGCAAACCTCAGCTCAACAACCCTTAACACAGATTTGAGATCAGCGAGAGAGGACCTTCGTCACACCAAAGACACATGTACCTTTCAACAAGAATAACCAAGGCTGAATAGAACTGATGGAGGAGGGTCGCAGCTTCAAGGAGAAGATTCGCTCACTTTGAAGGACGATATGAGTGTGTAATAAAGATAGAGGGTAGGTCTCTATAAATACTTTTTAGGCTAGGTTAGGTTAATAGAAATAATAATTAAAATAACAATTAAAAATAACATGTTTAATTAATATAATTAATTAAACATGTTATAATTAAAAAAGATTTAATTAATATTTTATAATAACCCCTTAAGCAAAAAAAAAAACCCAAAGAAATACAAACAAGGGTGAAGAGGGTTTGGCAAGGGTGACTGGGTGGCAATACTTGTCCATTCATTCTCAAAGTGACCATTTTAATTTTATCGTCATTGCATATGGGATACATCCCTCATGTGGTCATGCCCGCCTTCAAGGAGGGACATATACCAACAAACACCTGATCAAAGACCAGGTGGCCCCAGAATATCTCTGAGGTCTTATCCACCAAGGTACAAGACCAAGGATCAACCCATGCCCCAGGCATGGGTACCCTGGAACATTTCCAGGGGCCCTAGACATATCTAGGGACTTTAACTACTTGGTCCCAGACCAAGAACCCTAGTCATATACTGGGGGCCCTCTCAGGGGTCTTTACTGCTTGGTCTCAGACCAAGAACCCTAGTCATTTACTGGGGGCCCTTACAAGGGTCTTTTGCCATGGCATTGACTGTTTGGTCCCAGACCAAGAACCCCAAGGGTGCACTGGGGGCCCTAGATCTCGGCTAGAGTCTTTGCCATCCTCCCAGAGAATGGCTCTTGCAGCTGCTTTAAATTCAATAGTGGTTACCAAGCCTCTGTCTCGTGTGAAGTTTGAATACTTCCAAGATAAGCTTGGTGTAGTTCGAAAGGACCTCCCTCGAAAGGGCGAGTGATGCAGATGATACTATGGTATCCTGACCAACAACGGGTACCTCCGTTAGGATTTTATATCCTAGGGAATCTTATGGTTCTTGGGCAGATCCCGAAGGTCCGGTAAGGTCGGTCTGTTAGAGTACTTGAGCATGTATATGCCAGTTGTGGTCGGTAGTGGTAGCTCAGTTAGGATTTTATATCCTAGGGAATCTTATGATTCCTAGGCAGATCTCGAAGGTCTGGTAAGGACGGTTTGTCAGAGTAAAATGTGGTAGCTTGTTAGGATTTTATATCCTATGGAATCTTATGATTCCTGAGCGGATCCCGAAGGTCCGTTAAGGATGGTCTGTTAGAGTACCACATATGTTGTTTTTGATGCACTTGCCTCATTTTGTTGCCACATGTTGATGATGTTCCAACTTTGTGCTGTTGATGATGTTGTTCCTGCTTTGTGCTATTGATGTTGTTGTTGTTCCAGCTTCGTGCTATTGATGTTGATGTTTCAGCTTCATGATGATGATGTTACTCCAGCTCCATGCTATAAATGATGATGAGAAAAACTTTCGATGATTTATAGATGTGCCAGTCAGTGTTCCAGATGTCGATGATGATGCTACCCTCTCCTTCTCTTGATGATGCTGGATTGAGTCATGTCAATAGAATACCCTTCTCGTTAAGGGGGGGTGTTGAAATATTGTAACTTTGAAGAATATTCTAATTATATTTGAATTATTATTGTATAAATCAAATACCCTTTTGTGAATTGATTAAGTCGGGTCTTATATAAGATCAAATCCCCTTTTGTGGATTGGTCAAACTATATTTGTATTGTGGTATTTGTAAAGTCGGACTTGTTATCGCACAATTTGTACTTTGATAGAAGAAAAGGTTAAAGGAGACCAAATTGGCGTAACAAGAGACTATCCTATCATTGTCGCCTCAATAGGATGTCTCTTTCTATTTAGGGTGGTAGGCCCAGGGGAGACGTCCCCGGTGACCTTGGGGTTTGAGAAAGCAAAGTCAAAGTGGCTAGATAAAGATCCCCTCTAGCAAGTAACCACCGATCAGAAAGTCTGGTTTTATAACCAATGAAAAAGATAATATGTCAAAGTGTACCTGCCCAGAACAAAGCAATAAGAAAACTACATATATTTGCAAGTACACTCGTTGGTTAGCACTTCATAAAACCATGGACTTTCTTGAGGAAAGAAATTTGCTGAATATGATGAAGTAAACAAAAAATTTATAACAACAATCTTTATAGAGCAATACTTCACATTAAATGCCTTGAAAATAGCTTCAAAATGACTAAGAATCATTAACCATTGAAATCATAATACTAGCATTTGATAGAAGCAAATAAGACAAGGTATAAATCAGCCTTTTCAATTGCTTTTATGAGATTTTAGTGCTGCATTTAATGGCTGTAGCTTACTTTGGTAACACTAACAATATTGTTAGTAGTTTAGGCTATTCTAGGGTTAGAAAATGTTAGTAGGTTGCTCAAAGAGTACGTTTTGAAGGTTGTGTTGATCAATTACTCAAGAGAGGACGTAGATTAGTGATTTTAGGGAAAATGGAGTCAATAATGCAACAACAAATGTTGAAGGAAAATGATAATGGAAGAGTTAAAGACAAGAGAGATTGATAGATTGGAGTGTTGGTAACCCAAGGCTCCAATTATCCAACCCTGAGGGGAAACTAGCTACTTAGTTGTAGGTAATTCTAGGCCTTAGTAGATTTCCTCCCTCTTTAACTCAATGATGAAGCAAAATCGGCTAAGATGAAGCAATGGATACTAAGGTGTTGCAATGGCAAGGCCTTAGGTCATGCTTCAAGAAAAATGGCCTTTTGACAAGATCTAGTAGGTGAAAGCTTTTGAAACTAGGACAATAACATGTGCTAGTCTTCCTGGTGTTTAATCAAGCAATTTCATAATCTTGAATGTAAATGCAAGATAAATAAAACCATAACCATTCAATTAAGAAGAATTGCAGAAAATTCACTTACATACATCAAGAATAATCAAGAAAATCCCTAGTTGAACACATCAACCAAGAAGCTTTGCCAAAATACACCAAATTTATCCTGCTTCAACAAGTGTGCCTAAAATTTCAGCCAAGAAACCCTAAGGAGGGCACAAATTTCAGGCCTCACAAGTGTGAGTGAAAGATGATGAAAAATAACAAGGATTTTCCCCCTATTTAAACAATACTAATGACCAGAATTAGGTAAAAAAGGCTGACATGGCCAATTACAAATAATATCCAGTTTTTACATTAAATGTCATAATCAAACCCTAAAACATGCTACTAACATGACCTCATGCCCTTTTAGGGTGACGTTAGGCCCTTTTTGGGGAACGCTGGCCTCCTCGAACAAAACGTTAGGCCTTCTTGGGCCTCAGGAACATGCCACACGTGCCACTTGGCACACAACTGCCTCCAAAACATCCCAAAACGCTGGATGACGTCATGGTTGACCTGGGTGACGTCATGGGTCTTCAAAGGCCTACATCATGGTGGAAAGGCCACAACCCCCCTGGGTCCAGGCCTGCCCGACTGCCCCTGGTGAAACAACCTCCTCTCTCTTTGGTGCAATCTCTGATCTGTCTTTGCCCCCTACTGGGGTCTCAACATCCATCTAGTGGGCTTTTAGCCCCATGGAGGTCTGAACTAATCATCTCCCCATGTTTACTTGTCCATCAGGTGTGGCCCTGTAACATCAACTGATACGCCCTCCATGGGCTCATAAGTCACAGGGATCATAGCAATGTCAATCACATCTAATCATCAAGTTATTAAACATGTGCATAAAACCCCCTTTACCCGGACAAGTGCTCAAATACATTATGCTAATCTGCAAGCCAAGTTTAGAGGGAACGTTAGGACATCCTATTGGGATAATGTTGGATGTTTCCAGGAGAATTCAAACCTAGTCCATGTGAGTGGATGAGGTGGTAAGGGATGTCTAGGCAATGGGTGCAGTGATAGCAGGGAAATGTATGGCTTACCTGTGGGTGCCGCTGAGGAGGGTGAGCTGCACCTTGTCATGGGTGAAAATGTTTCGAAGCCCATTCATGCCTTTTATCTTTTATTCTTATTGCTTTTCTTTCAAGAGGCTAGTTAGGGGACATTGCCCTGACGTGGTGACCAGTGGTGGCAATGTTACTCACAAGCATTTCATGGAAATAAGAAGGCTGGCTCGTGATGAGACCCCCTTTCTCTTGGCTATGCCACCAAGAGCCACTATCCTGGCGTGATGACCAACTGTCGGTAGTGTCATACCACTACATGCCCATGGACTTAATAGGCTAGCTTGTGATGAGACCCCCTATCCTCTAACTAGGTCTTGTTTTATTATTTTTTATGGGTCCCTCTATTTCTTGCTGAGAAGCTTTTTATTGCTTTCTCGGGGATCCCTGGGTGAAGCATCTCAAGGTTTCATTCTTTTGTCTTTTATCTTTTTCCAACTACTTTTACCCTCTAGGCCTTTAGCCCCTTCTTCCCACAAGGTAAGGTACAACCCTTAGACATTTGGCCAATCCAATGTTCGGACCAGTGTAATGGGATGGATGAGTTGGAAAAAGATGAAAAGTGGTAAGCATGGTGGGAGTAGACGATCGCCTTTCATGAATTCCCCTAGTGGAAAATCAAACCCTATGGGTACCAACTTACTAAGGCATCTTGTCATTCCCCCCAGGTGCGGTAAAGTGGAAAAGCATAAGGTCCAAGCACATGTTAGAAGAAAAATGAATTAAATGCACATATTCAAAGGTTTTGATGATCAGAATGACACATACCATGATACCCAGACTCATTACCTCATGGAGCAAGATCCATTTCTGTTGTAGGACCAGGCCGATGTGATGGATGTTGCTGATGCTGACAAAGTGGAGGTGTTAAAGAATGAAAGGATGGGCCCTCCAGGGCCATGCTCAAGTCGATCTGGCTCTCGGTACTCTATGTCCAGGACCTGTGGGCCTCAGGACATAATCTCTTTAGTTATCTCTAGGCTAGGGAATAACATCTGGCTCTGACTCGGGGATATGTGCTCACCGTAGAGCGCATGAGAACCTCAACATATCTGGCATAACCTGTGACCTATTTGATCTAAACATAAGATTATTAGTAATCATTTGGGGTGGTGATATCACCCTCGACACACACACATATATAATACAGAAAATGAATGCAAGCAGATGTACAAATGGAAATGCAAACTACTCTAGCATGAAATGAAAATGGTATATATAGTGAATGAAAATGCCTACCTACTTACCTCTACTTATTTGTTGGCTAAAAGCTAGTTGTAATCAAATAACCAATGAAACCATCCTAGCAATGTCTCACAATACCTGCTTCTGTGCTTCATCATAAACCAAAAGAGTGATAAGTTAAGCACAAAACTAACATGAGTTAGAGAATGTACTATATCATCAGAGATCATAAAGTCTAGCTCATGGAGGCGGGAGGGAGGGACAAAATTATGCCAAGTCATACTCTCAGGAGAGTGCTCAATCCACCTCAGAAAGGGATAGTGAAAAGTCAGAGGTCCAATAGACTGATTCAAAGAGTCTGAAGGTTGGCTACCTTGCAAGTTTTCACAATCTGAGGTCTAGGAAGGAAATAGCAAAAACCTAGAGGGTGACTGAGAAGTTCTTAAGGGAAGGTTGAAAGACTGAGGTGACATATTTGTTCTTGAGGTATTCAACTTGGCCTTAAACTTGAGTGTTTTCCTTAGAGGAAACTTAATACAAAAGACATACTTCCCAACTACACCTTTAATGACACAACAAGGTAAAGTAATCGCAAGTGGCTGGAGAACGTTGTCACAAGGATCCTTCTTCGGGCAAACGATGTCCTTACTCCTATCAAGATTTGAGCAAAAAGGTGGTTGATAATCTTCTTCATGGAATAAATCCAAGTGCTCAGAGGAGTACATATCAAAATCTTCAAGGTATGACCGAAAATCTTCAGGAGGGTATGGGACTAGGTCAACCTTGGGTGTTTGGAAAATATTGGTAATTATATCATCTCCTTGTTGCCACTGGTCAAAATTAAGAGCAACCTGTTGTGATAACTGTAAAAGCAATACTTGGAAATGATTCTCAACGTCGTAAATGGGGTCCATATCATAACCAACTACATCCCATTTATGTCTCTCAACATGTATGAACTCATCAATATTATCAACCATGTCACTATCTGTATCATAACATGAAGGATTTAAAACATTTAAAGGCTCATCTAGCTCCTCTTCACTTTCCAAATCATAAAGTAAAGAATCATCAAAATTTTGGAAAGGAAAGTAACTCACTGTGTTTATTTCCTTTTGTGCAGGAGCTTCAAGGACTTGGGTGTCTTCAACATGCATCATTGTTTCATCCTCATGAGTTGTTCCTACATCATCAAATGTACAACAAGGAAGATCTACCTTTTCCGAGGATTCCATTTCTTATTCCTTCTCTAAATCATAAAAGAAGGCATTATCAAGATCTTGAAAAGGAAAGTGACTAACCTCATTCTCTTCTTCTTGTGTAGGGGGAAAAGGCTCGTGGATGGTTTCATAAGAGGGAGTAGCACATATCGATACTTCATCATCTTGTTCGGGTTCCAGCTCCTCAACCACGCCTTCATCCTCCTTGGAAGAAGAATGAGAAATCCCATGTTCATCCTCATGGGATTGGGAAACCTCATTAGGACCCCTTTCCTCAACCTCTATTTAATGATGTCTAGTTCTAAATCTCTCGAAGTTTCTTCAATATATGTTTCGAGGGAGGGTGCTCCTTTGGGCTCGCAAGCCTTGACTTCTGGAACAAAGGATTGTTCTTCTTTGGGTGCGTGAAATCTGGCTTCTACTTGTGTGGCTATGCCAAAAGCTTTTTGCATTGTCCCTGGCTTCATTATATTGAGGAAAAATTTTAGTTGTCAAGAGAATGCCTTGGTGTAGAGAAAGGTGAGGAAACTACTCGAAGGATGATGGCTCACAGTGATCTATTGTACTATCCTCTCAAATTTATCATGGAATTCTTGGACAGTTTCATTCTCAACCTTTGTGAGGTCATTAAGTCTCATTAATAATACGTTGGGATTCACCTTAATACTCCATCTTTTGAGGAACACTTCCTCCAATCTATCCATAGATGTGATACTAGCATTGGGCAGGCTATGATACCATCTTTGGGCTTTATCATGAAGAGTGGCAGAGAAAAGCTTCATTACCAGGTCTTCAACATAATCACTAACATGATAGAGTTGAAAGAAGACCCAAAAGTTATTCATATGGTCTTCGGCTTTTTCTTGATCACATCTAGTGAATTTCGGGAGCCATTTTTCATATCTGGGTGGAATCTGCCTAGGGTATCCCGAGATTTTACTCATATCTAGGGGTTTGAAATTTCTCGGGTCCCATTGAGAAGTCATGGTTGGCTTCCTCACTAGTGGAGTCGCCAGATAATTTTCTTGATACTATTAAAGGGATGAGGGGATCACCCTCAGTGGAGTCGCCAGGTAAGCTTTGAAAATTAAAGGCTTTTGAAAGAAGATCACCGAGAAGTGTCGTCTTTGAGAAGAATTGACTCAGTGTTTCTTGACAACGGTGCCAAAATTTTACCGCACAATTTGTACTTTGATGGAAGAAAAGGTTAAAGGAGAGCAAATTGGTGTAACATGAGACTATCCTATCACTGTCACCTCAATAGGATCTCTCCTTCTATTTAGGGTGGTAGGCCCGGTGGGGACGTCCCCGGTGACCTGGGGGTTTGAGAAGGCAAAGTCAAAGTGGCTAGATAAAGATCCCCTCTCACAAGTCACCACCGATCAGAAAGTCCGGTTTTATAACCAATGAAAAAGATAATATGTCCAAGTGTACCTGCCCGGAACAAAGCAACAAGAAAACTACATATATTTGCAAGTACACTTGCTGGTTAGCACTTCATAAAACCATGGACTTTCTTGAGTAAAGCAATTTGCTGAATGTGATGAAGTAAACAGAAAATTTTATAACAACAATCTTTATAGAGCAATACTTCACATTAAATGCCTTGAAAATAGATTCAAAATGACTAAGAATCATTAACTATTGAAATCATAATACTAGCATTTGATAGAAGAAAATAAGACAATGTACAAATCAGCCTTTTCAATTGCTTTTATGAGCATTTAGTGCTGCATCTAATGGCTATAGCTTACTTTGGTAACAACAACAATATTGTTAGTAGGTTAGGGTATTCTAGGGTTAGAAAGTGTTAGTAGGTTGCTCAAAGAGTAGGTTTTGAAGGTTGTGTTAATCAATTACGCAAGAGAGTACCTAGACTAGTGCTTTTAGGGAAAATAGAGTCAATAATTCAACAACAAATGTTGAAGGAAAATGATAATGGAAGAGTTAAAGACAAGAGAGATTGATAGATTGGAGTGGTGGTAACCCAAGGCTCCAATTATCAAACCCTAAGGGGAAACTAGCTACTAAGGTGTATGTAACCCTAGACCTTAGTAGATTTCCTTCCTCTCTAACTCAATGATGAAGCAAAATCGGCTAAGATGAAGCAATAGATACTAAGGTGTTGCAATGGCAAGGCCTTAGTTCATGCTTCAAGAAAAATGGCCTTTTGACAAGATCTAGTAGGTGAATGCTTTGAAGCTAGGACAATAACATGTGCTAGCCTTTGAGGGGTTTAATAAAGCAATTTCATAATCTTGAATGTAAATGCAAGAAAAATAAAACCATAACCATTCAATTAAGAAGAATTGCAGAAATTTCACTTACATACATCAAGAATAATCAAGAAAATGACTAGTTGAACACATGCACCAAGAAGCTTTGCTAAAATACACCAAATTTAGCCTCCTTCAACAAGTGTGCCTAAAATTTCAGCCAAGAAACGCGAAGGAGGGCGCAAATTTCAGTCCTCACAAGTGTGAGTGAAAGATGATGAAAAATAAGAGGTATTTTCCCCCTATTTATACAATACTAATGACCAAAATTAGGTCAAAAAGGCCGTCATGGGCAATTACAAATAATATCCAGTTTTTACATTAAATGTCATAGTCAAACCCTAAAACATGCTGGTAACATGACGTCATGCACTTCTAGGGTGACGTTAGGCCCTTTTTGGGCAACGTTAGCATTCTGGAACAAAATGTTAGGCCTCCTTGGGCCTCAGGAACCTGCCACACGTGCCACTTGGAACACAACTGCCTCCAAAACATCCCAAAACATTGGATGATGTCATGGGTGACCTGGGTGATGTCATGGGCCTTCCAAGGCCTACATTATGGTGGAAAGGTCTGCCCCCTACTGGGGTCTCAACATCCATATGGTGGGATTTTAGCACCATGGAGGTTTGAACTAATCATCTCCCCATGTGTACCTGTCCATCGGGTGTGCCCCTGTAACATCAACAAATACACCCTCCATGGGCTCATAAGTCACAAGGATCATAGCAATGTCAATCATATCTAGTCATCAAGTTAATAAACATGTGCATAAAACCCCCTTTACTCGGACAAGTGCTCAAAGACATTATGCTAATTTGCAAGCCAAGTTTGGAGGGAATGCTAGGACGTCCTATTGGGCTAATGCTCATTGGATGTGGGGTGTTTCTGGGAGAAGTCAAACCTAGGCCATGTGGGTGGATGAGGTGGTAAGGGATGTCTAGGCAAGGGGTGCAGTGATGGCAGAGAAATGTATGGCTTACCTGTGGGTGCCTTTGAAGAGGGTGATCTGCAACTTGTCATGGATGAAAATGTTTTGAAGCCCATTCATGCCTTTTATCTTTTATTCTTATTTCTTTTCTTTCAAGAGGCTAGTTAGGGGACACTGCCCTGGCGTGGTGACCAGTGGTGGCAATGTTACCCACAAGTATTTCACGGAAATGAGAAGGTTGGCTCGTGATGAGACCCCATTTCTTTTGGCTATGCCACCAAGAGCCAGTAGCCTGGCGTGGTGACCAGCTGTCGGTAGTGTCATACCGCTACATGCCCATGGACCTAATAGGTTGGCTCGTGATGAGACCCCCTATCCTCTAACTAGGTCTTGTTTTATTATTTTTTATGGGTCCCTCTATTTCTTGCCGGGAAGCCTTTTATTGATTTCTTGAGGATCCCTGGGCGAAGCATCTCAAGGTTTCATTGTTTTGGCTTTTATATTTTGCCAGCTACTTTTACCCTCTGGGCCTTGAGCCCTTTCTCCCCACAAGGTAAGGTACAACCCTTAGATATTTGGCCAACCTTTTGCCCGGACCAGTGTAATGGGATTGATGAGCGGGAAAAAGATGAAGTGGTAAGTATGGTGGGAGAAGACGATGGCCTTTCATGACTCCCCCAGTGGCAACTAAAACCCTATGGGTACCAGCTTACTAGGGCATCTTGTCATCCCCACCAGGTGTGGTCAAGTGGAAAAGCATAAGGTCGAAGCACACATTAGAAGAAAAAATAATTAAATGTGCATATTCAAAGGCTTTGAGGATTAGCGTGACACATACCATGATACCCGGACTCATTACCTCATGGAGAAAGATCCATTTCTGCTGCAGGACCAGTGATCCGGATTTATGTAGGAACACAATGAAATACAGAAATACACATAAACGCAGAGATGCAGCGAAAATAAGACTTCATTTCATTAATAACAAATGACTGAAATATGCTTACAAACAGAATGTAAATAAACTAGCTAAGGCACTGGTAGCTTATCTCTGAGAAGAGATGTGGCTGCTACTCGCACCCGTGAGAAGATGATCACAATGAGGCTCTAAAGGCCTTTTTACAATAGACTAGAATGCCAAAAGTCATATACATCCAAAAACCTAACCCTAGGAGATGAAGCGCCAAAAGTCATGTGGGCCCCGTTTGGGTAAGTTAGTACATCAACTTCCCGGGGTCGTAACTTTTGCATACGATCTCCGTTTTAGGCGCGTGATAGCTCGTTGGAAAGGTATCGTCGAGGAGATTCATTTTGGGGGCTCAATCATGCCTTTGGCTGTCATTGAGAACCTCGATCTCAAAAAACCTTCATTTAGGCCCTCAAAATGGCCCCGGAAGTTAAAACCTGCTAAAAATAGTAAATTGCCAAAATTGCCAGAAAACTGTTTTGAGCCAGTCGAAAAAGGTGGGTGGCCACCGATATCCACCTGGATCAACCAGGCCGATGTGATGGATGTTGTTGCTGCTAACAAAGTGGAGGTGTTGAAGAATGAAAGGATGGGCCCTCCAGGTCCATGCTCAAGTCGATCTGACTCTTGGTACTCCATGTCTAGGACCTGTGAGCCTCGAGAGATAATCTCCTTGGTTATCCCTAGGCTAGGGGATAACATCTGGCTCCAACTCGGGGACATGTGCTCACCGTAGATCCCATGAGAATCTCAACATCTCTGGCATAACCTGTGACCTGCTTGATCTCAACATAAGATTATTAGTAATCATTTGGGGTGGTGATATCACCCACGACTCGTATATATATATAATACAGAAAATGAAAGCAGGCATATGTACAAATGGAAATACAAACTACTCTAGCATGAAATGAAAATGGTATATATAGTGAATGCAAATGTCTACCTACTTACCTCTACTTACATGTTGGCTAAAATCTAGGTGTAATCAAATAACCAGTGAAACCATCCTAGCAATGTCTCACAATACCTTGCTCGGTGGTTCATTATAAACCAAAAGAGTGATAAGTTAAGCACAAAAGTAACATGAGTTAGAGAATGTACTATATCATTAGAGATCATAAAGTCTAGGTCATGGAGGCGGGAGGGAGGGACAAAATCATGCCAAGTCATACTCTCAGGAGAGTGCTCAATCCATCTCATACAGGGATCGTGAAAAGTTAGAGGTCCAATAGACTGACTCAAAGAGTTTGAAGGTTGGCTACCTTGGAAGTTTTCACAATCTAAGGTCTGGGAAGGAAATAGCAAAAACCTAGAGGGTGACTGAGAAGTTCTTAAAGGAAGGTTGAAAGACTGAGGTGACATATTTGTTCTTGAGGTATTCAACCTGGCCTTGAACTTGAGGGTTTTCCTTAGAGGAAACTTAATACAAAAGACATACTTCCCAACTACACCTTTAATGACACAACAAGGTAAAGTAATCACAGGTGGTTGGAAAATGTTGTCACAAGAATCCTTCTTCGGGCAAACAATGTCTTTACTCCTATCAAGATCTGAGCACAGAGGTGGTTGATAATCTTCTTCATGGAATAAATCCAAGTGCTCAGAGGAGTACTCATCAAAATCCTCAAGGTATGACCAAAAATATTATGGAGGGTATGGGACTAGGTCAATCCTGGGTGTTTGGAAAGTATCGGTAATTATATCGTCTCCTTGTTGCCATTGGTTAAAATTAAGAGCAACCTGTTGTGATAACTGTAAAGGCAATACTTGGAAATGATTCTCAATGTCGTAAATGGGGTCCATATCATAACCAACTACATCGCATTTACGTCTCCCAAAATGTATGAACTCGTCAATATTATCAACCATGTCACTATCTGTATCATAACATGAAGGATTTAAAACATTTAAAGGCTCATCTAGCTCCTTTTCACTTTCCAAATCATAAAGTAAAGAATTATCAAAATTTTGGAAAGGAAAGTAACTCACCGTGTTTATTTCTTTTTGTGTAGGAGCTTCAAGGATTTGGGTGTCTTCAACATGCATCATTGTTTCATCCTCATGATTTGTTCCTGCATCTTCAAATGTACAACAAAGGAGATCTAGCTTGCCCAAGGATTCCATTTCTTATTCCTTCTCTAAATCATAAAACAAGGCATTATCAAGATCCTGAAAAGGAAAGTGACTAACCTCGTTCTCTTCTTCTTGTGTAGGGGGAAAAGGCTCGTGGATGGTTTCATTATATGGAAGTGCACATATCGATACTTCATCATCTTGTTCGGGTTCTAGCTCCTCAACCATGCCTTGATCATCTTTGGAAGAAGAATGAGAAATCCCATGTTCCTCCTCGTGGGATTGGGAAACCTCATTAGGACCCTTTTTCTCAACCTCTTGTTGAATGATGTCTCATTCTAAATCTCTTGGAGTTTCTTCAATAGATGTTTCGAGGGAGGGTGCTCCTTTGGGCTCACAAGCCTTGACTTTTGGAACAAAGGATTGTTCTTCTTTGGGTGAGGGAAATCTGGCTTCTACTTGTGTGGCTATGCCAAAATCTTCTTGCATTGTCCTTGGCTTCATTATATTGAGGATAAATTTTAGTTGTCCAGAGAATGCCTTGGTGTAGAGAAAGGTGAGGAAACTACTCGAAGGATGATGGGCCACAGTGATTTGTTGTACTATCCTCTCAAATTTATCATGGAATTCTTGGACAGTTTCATTCTCAGCCTTTGTGAGGTCATTAAGTCTCATTAACAATACGTTGGGATTCACCTTAATACTACATCTTTTGGGGAACACTTCCTCCAATCTATGCATAGATGTGATACTAGCATTGGGGAGGCTATGATACCATCTTTGGGCTTTATCATGAGGAGAAAATATTCATTACCAAGTCTTCAGCATAATCACTAACAGAATGGAGTTGAAAGAAGGCCCAAAAGTTATTCATATGGTCTTCGACTTTTTCTTCATCACTACCAGTGAATTTTGGGAGCCATTTTTCATATCTGGGTGGCATTTGCCTAGGGTTTCATGGGATTTTACTCATGTCTAGGGATTTGAAATTTCCTGTGTCCCATTGAGAAGTCATGGTTGGCTTTGTCATTAGTGGAGTCGCTAGATAATTTTCTTGAAATTATCAAAGGGATGAGGGGATCACCCTTAGTGGAGTCGCCAGGTAAGCTTTGAAAAGTAAAGTGTACCTGCTCGGAACAAAGCAACAAAAAAACCACATATATTTGCAAGTACTCTTGCTGCTTAGTATTTCATAAAACCATGGACTTTCTTGAGGAAAGAAATTTGCTGAATATGATGAAGTAAACAGAAAAATTTATAACAACAATATTTAGAGAGTTATACTTCACATTAAATGCCTTGAAAATAGCTTCAAAATGACTAAGAATCATTAACCATTGAAATCATAATACTAGCATTTGATAGAAGCAAATAAGACACGGTATAAATCAGCCTTTTCAATTGCTTTTATGAGCTTTTAGTGCTGCATCTAATGGCTGTAACTTACTTTGGTAACAACAACAATATTGTTAGTAGGTTAGGGTATTCTAGGGTTAGAAAGTGTTAGTAGGTTGCTCAAAGAGTAGGTTTTGAAGGTTGTGTTGATCAATTACTCAAGAGAGGACTTAGACTAGTGCTTTTAGAGAAAATGGAGTCAATAATGCAACAACAAATGTTTAAGGAAAATGATAATGGAAGAGTTAAAGACAAGAGAAATTGATAGATTGTAGTGTTGGTAAACCAAGGCTCCAATTATCAAACCCTAAGGGGAAACTAGCTACTAAGGTGTAGGTATCTTGGCCTTAGTAGATTTCCTCCCTCTCTAACTCAATGATGAAGCAAAATTGGCTAATATGAAGCAATGGATACGAAGGTGTTGCAATGGCAAGCCCTTAGCTCATGCTTCAAGAAAAATAGCCTTTTGACAAGATCTAGTAGGTGAAAGCTTTTGAAGCTAGGACAATAACATGTGCTAGTCTTCTTAGGGTTTAATCAAGCAATTTCATAATCTTGAATGTAAATGCAAGATAAATAAAACCATAACCATTCAATTAAGAAGAATTGCAGAAATTTCACTTACATACATCAAGAATAATCAAGAAAATCACTAGTTGAACACATACACCAAGAAGCTTTGCCAAAATACACCAAATATAGCCTCCTTCAACACGTGCGCCTAAAATTTCAGCCAAGAAACCCTAAGGAGGGCGCAAATTTCAGTCCTCACAAGTGTGAGTGAAAGATGATGAAAAATAAGAGGGATTTCCCCCCTATTTATAGAATACTAATGACCAGAATTAGGTAAAAAAGGCCGACATGGCCAATTATAGATAATATCCAGTTTTTACATTAAATGTCATAATCAAACCCCAAAACATGCTTCTAACATGACATCATGCCCTTTTAGGGCAACGTTAGGCCCTTTTTGGGCAACGTTAGCCTCCTGGAACAAAATGTTAGGCCTCCTGGAACAAAACATTAGGCCTCCTTGGGCCTCAGGAACCTGCCACACATGCCACTTGGCACACAATTGCCTCCAAAACATCCCAAAACGCTGGATGGCGTCATGGGTGACCTGGGTCACCTCATGGGCCTTCCAAGGCCTACATCATGGTGGAAAGGGCACAACCCCCCTGGGTCTATGTCTGCTAGGCTGCCCCTAGTGAAACGTCCTCCTCTCTCTCTGGTGCAATCCTCTGATCTTGAAGGAAGTTGCAGTTGCAGGAAGAAGTCGAATGAAGGAGAAGAGAGACGCATGCTTGGTCTTTGTCTATCTTTGATGTTTTGGTCTTAGTCTTGGCATTGTATTGGCAATCTATTATTGAGGAAGTTTTGTTGGGTTTTCTCCCCCATGAGGGTTTCCAAGGATAAAATGTTGTGTACCTTGTGATGGTGTTTCTTTCAGTGATCCTCTTTACATTGTTGTTTTGGAAATGAATTGAATGCTCATGAAATTTGAAAATAACCTAATAACAACAGTAAAAAGTTAACACAAGAGGCACCCTATTAGAAGAAGGCATGTGTACACCAAAATGAGGTGCCTCATCACATGTGAATGGTCCATGAGGAAATAACCATCTCAGCTACTTATAACTAACTCTAATTGACTGGTCCATCTCTGTAACAACCTGTAATAAATTGGTCCATGTCTCCAACTACCTCAACAATCCCCCATTTGTGGTCCATGCGAGAAAATAAAGCAGACGTGTGGGCTAACATCTCATCCAACTAAGCAAGAGTGCCCTCCTGAACCAATCTATCGATTCCCCTTGTATCACATATTGCATATGTTCTACGGTTCATCTCAATATGGAACGATCAAACTTGGCATAGAGATGGTGATAGTACAACCATTCGAGCTTGATCCATATTAGTTATAACCTGCTTAGTTTACATAACAACTTCATTACCATTGTATTAAGCTTATAACCTGTAATGACGTGTAAACAACGTTTACATACGATATAGCTGAGACTAGAAACCAATAACAACTACTAATACGATATCATCACCTAGTATTGAACCTGTTATCCCCGATATCTGAGGATAACTAGGAGATCATGTCTCGAGGCCCACATGGTCCTAGACATGGAGTACGAGAGCAGATTGAATTGAGCATGGCCCTTGAGGGCCCATCTTTTCTTCTTCTCAGCCAGACTTGTCCTGCCAGCAATACCAGCCTCCATCACTACCGGCTTGGCCTTGCATCAGAAAAGGCTCTTGCTCCGTGAGGTAATTGGTCCGAGGTATCATGGTATGTGTCACATTTGATCATTATAACCTTCTTATGTATGCATTAGATCTCTTTCATTTCAGACGACTGCTTGGATCTTACACTAATCTCCTTGACCACTGTTGGGGTGATTGATTGGGTAGCTTAGCGAGTTGGTATTCATGGGTTTTAGTTAGCCACCAAAGGGGGTTTGAAGAACCATCGTCCGCTCCCCTCATATTATCACTTTTTCATCTTAAAACCCACTCATCCATCCCATTCCCCTAGTCTAGCCATTAGGATGATCATCCAGGGTACATCTTGTCTTGTGGGAAGAAGGGGCTAAAGGCCCAGGGGGTAAAAGCAGCTGGTAAAAGATAAAATCCATAGGAAGAATGAAAACCTAGAGATGC
>ML793203.1:136851-149039 GCA_009831015.1 Picea engelmannii | reverse complement strand
TTTACCCCCTGGGCCTTTAGCCCCTTCTTCCCACAAGACAAAGTGTAACCCTCAAAAGGTCATCCTAATGGCCGGACTAGGGGAATGGGATAGATGTGCGGGAGATAAGATGAAAAATGATAGAATGGTGGGAGCAGACGATGGCTCTGCAAATCCCCTTTGGTGGCTAACCAAAACCCATGAATACAAGCTTGCTAAGTCACCCCATCAATCACCCCAACAATGGTCAAGTAGATTAGTGTAAGATCCAAGCAGTTATCAGAAATGACAGGAACCTAATGCATATATAAGAAGGTTATAATGATCAAACATGACACATACCATGATACCTTGGACCAATTACCTCATGGAGCAAGAGTCCTCTCTGATGCAAGTCCAAGACGATGGTGATGGAAGCTGCTGCTGCTGACAGGACAAATCTGGCGAGGAAGAAGAAGGATGGGCCTTCCAGGGCCATGCTCAGGTCAATCCTGCTCTCGGTACTTCATGTCTAGGACCTGTGGGCCTCGAGACATGATCTCCTAGTTATCCCTAGATATCGGGGATAACACCTCCAAAGGCAACGTCCTCCATCCTCTGTGCACAAAATCTCTGGGTACTTTGCCCACCGTGGGCTTCTCAGCGCATATATGTGGCACATGCTCAAACCAAGCCCATATGTCCATCATCCAAGGTTCCAAGGATATGAGAGCCATTATCTAAGGGTGTTGAGTCATCGGATGACTCACTGCTCTCCATCACACGTGCCAAAGTCCTACAATAAGGCACAACATCCCGAGCACAACCCAAGATGTCCCTCAAAGAACCATGTCAGGGCCATTCAAAACAAATCAGAATATAAGGAAAAATAAACCAATGTTCATACGACACATTAGTTCTTAAATCATGCAAAGTAAGTTGATGCCTAAGATACAAGCCATGTAAACAATTCACCCCAGAATCCCCTTCAAGTATGACCCAAGCCCAAGACCTTGTGAGGGTTACCAAGTTTAAGTATAGGAGGGCCTTCATCTAGCCCTATTAGGTGTGCCACCTAGACAAGAAATAAATAACCCAGGTGGAGGGATAGGTACCGAGAGTGACAAGGGAAAGTAAAAACCCATCAAGAGTAAGTGTGAATATGTTTATGGTATAGGGCTTCCTTCATGGCTTATGGTGTCCATCTCTATGAGCGCTTTTGTTGAGGGTGTGCTTGCTCTTGAGTTACCCAATATTTCCGTGCCACCTTTTTCCAAACCCCTTTATTATCCATCTTTCCAATCCCTGCTTTCATTTATACTTTGCAAATTTGAGGGTCCCCTTTACAAGTTTCCAAGCTTTAGCATTATTTTTTGGGACTGGGGTGAGCACTAAATGAGTAGACCTCAAGTTGAACTGGATTTTGGTGGCCCTTATTTGCTATGTTCACTTTCTTTTTAGCATCATTTTCTTATTCTTTATAGCAGATGCAATCTACCTCTAGACCGTCAGCCCCTTTCTCATGAGAGTATGGGTCATAGTTGAAGTTTAGCATATGCGAAAGGTTTCATGATGGAAAGTCTTAAGAATGGTCGGGAGTGGAACGTTACCCTTCGGAGGGCCCCCGAGTATTACCCCTTTTCCTTGGGCGGTGACAACACAGGACTAGGGCACAGATCTGACCTCCAAGGTGAAACAAGGCAACCAAGACAATTTCTCAAGAAAGGGATCCACTATCCAACTTCAACCAATGATCCTTGTCCATATGCCCACTAAATTAAACACAACACCTTGCATGAAAAAAGGACTAACCATACCTCATGGTGATGCCGACTTATGATGCCCCATACTCTGGGTTGCCTGAATGTGATGAGCCTTGGTTGATTTGTGCTGGGAGGCAAACTAGGGGGGTTGTTGGGCTTCCATCTGTGGACATGATCATCATCATCATCATGGCGTAGATCATGTTCTCTATTGTTGGGCCTTGAGACATGATCTCCTCTAGTTACCCCGAGGCATGGGGGGGTAACATCTGGCTCCAACATGGGGACATGTGCTCATTGTAGAGCGCATGAGAACCTCAGCGTAGTTTTCCAAGACCTACAATCCTACTTCAACCAACAAAACACTTTAGAAGTATCTGCCAGTGGATATTATCCACCGGCTATCAGTCATAATCCAAAAAAATGCTTGAAAAGAAAATTTTCCTTAGCTATGAAATGACAAAGCAAAATATTCAAGTGCAAAATGCCATTTCCTAACATGTATTCAAAATGAGAATGCAACATGTATATATGAAAATGCAAGAAGATGCAACTACATTAGCATGACATGCAATATGTAACATGTATACAATGCAATGCAAATTCCCTAACCTACACTAATCTATGTTAGTAAAACGCTAGGTGTAATGATATAATCATATAACCAGTAAAACCTTCCCAACATTGTATCAGAATATCTACCTCGGTGCTTCATCATAAACCAAAACAAGGATAAGTCAAGCACAAAAAGAAAATGAGTTAGAGCAGGCCTTATATCATGACTAATCATAAAATCTAACTCATGGAGGCGAGAGGGAAGGAAAAAATTAAGCCAAGTTACATTCCCACAAGATTGCTCAAACCACCTCTGAATATGGTTGTGACAAGATGAAGACTCATAAGGCTGACTCAGAGACCCTGAAGGTTGACTACCTTGGGCCTCATCACTCCCCAAGGCCTGAGAAGGGATGAACAAGAATCTGGAAGAAGACTGATAATTACTCGTGGGGAGGCTAAAAACATGGGATTTCAAATTTATTCTTAAAGCATCCAACCTACCCTTGAATTCTAAGAAAACAAATTGCCCCAAAGACAACCTAGGACAAGGAACATGTTTCTATACTGCATCTTCAATGGCATAGCGAGATGAAGGAGGTTGGAAAATCTCGTCAAAAAAATCCTGCTTCGGGAAAATCACAACCTTCTCTTCCTTAAAATCAGAGCACAACAGTGGTTGAAAATTTTCTTCATAGAATAAATCCAAGTGCTCAAAAGAATAAGTATCAAACCATGAGAGCGTTGTAATATGTCATCCCTAGGTGGTTGGAATAAATCCGTAATCATGCCATCCTCATGTTTCCAAGTTTCTAAATCAATAGTAATCACATATGGTTGTTGTAAAAGCAACAATTGAAAATGACCTTCAATGTCATAAATGGGATCCTCACCGGGACAAATCACATCCCATTTACGTCTCCCAACATGTATAAACTCATCAATATTCTCAATCACATCATCACCTTTATTATAACATGAAGGGTCTAATGCATCCAAGGGTTCCTGTTATCGCACAGTTTGTAGATAAGGTAAAAGGCGGATGGAAGAAGGGCAAACTGGCGAAACTGAGACTATCCCACCACTGTCACCTCAATGGGATAGCTCTTTCTGTTTAGGGAGGTAAGGCCCAGGGGAGACGTCCCCGGTGACTTGGGGTTTTGAGAAGGCAAGGGCTTAAAAGGCTAAGTGATAAATTCCCCCTCACAAGTCACCACCGATCAGAAAGTCCCGGCTAATCAGCCAATAAAGATAAGTAATAACCAAAAAGGTTTACCTGCCCGAGACAACGCAACAAAGAAACTATGCATATGCAAGATCACTTGCTTGGTTAGTACTTCATATAATCATGGACTTCTGATATAAAGCAATTGATAAACAATATTGATGAAGTAAGTAAATGATGTACAATAGCAATGATTATAATATATATCACTTCACAATAAATGCTAACAGCAATAAATGTAACAATATCAACACTTAGAAAACAACGCCTTTAGCCAGTCATTCAATTGCTTTTAAAGATATAAATGTTGCAATGTATAAAGATAACTCAAGTAGGTAATGGCAGCAAATAGGGTTAGTAAGTATTAGTCTAGGCTAGGGTTAGAAGGGTTAGCAGTTGTTCAAAGTATTGGATGTTTGTATGATCAAGGTGCTCAACACAAGAAGTCTTAGATCAGTGAGTTATTAGGGCAAATGGAGTCAAATGGCTGCAAATGTTGAAGGGACGAAATGATAATGATATGGCCAAAGACAAGAGGGTTAAATGTTGAGGTGTTGCTAAAGCAAGGCCTCAACAATGAAACCCTAGGGGAGAAAGGCTCACTAAGGTGTAGAAACCCTGGGCCTTAGTGCTCTCTCCTCCTCCTTTGGCTCAATGGCAAGATAAAAATCGTCTAGCTTGAGTAATAATTGTAGGGTTGAAGACAATAGAGTTTGAAGATGAAGTGTTGCTAAGGCAAGGCTTCATCTATCAAACCCTTGGGGAAAACGGCTCACCAAGGTGTAGAAACCCTAGGCCTTGATGCGTTTTCCTCCTTAGCTCAATAACAAGTAAAAAAACAGCTAGGCTAGAAGAATATGGATAGAGTGTTGCTATGGCAAGGCTCTATCTTACTTCAGCAAATCAAATGGCTCTTAATCCTAGTAGGGACATGAGACAAGGACCTTAGCATGTGCTTGTCACCTAGGGTTTTAATTCAGCAAATTATAATAACAAAATGCAAGTAAATAGTACCATAACCATTCAATAAAGAAGTGTTGCAGAAATTCACTTACATAAACCAAGAATTCATGTAGCCAAACCCTAGTTGTAAACCTTCCACCAAGAGAAATGCCAAAAATAGCCAAGAAAGAGACTCCTTCAACAAGTGCGCATCAATTTTCAGCGAAAAACCCTAAATGAAGGCACAAATTTCAAACCTCACTGTGTGAGTGAAAAATGATGATAATTAGAGAGTTTTAGCTCTCTATTTATACAATAGCAAGTGACCTTAATTAAATTTTAGGTCACCAAAAGGCCGACAAAGCCAAAATACCAAATAATATTGTTTTACATTAAAATGTCATAATGAAACCCTAATCAAGCAAAGAATGAGGACGGCATGCCCCTTTCGGGTGACATTAACCCTTTCTAGGGCAAATGTGGCCTCCTAGAGAAAAACATTAGCCCTTCTTGGGCCTATGGAAGCTACCACACATGCTAATCATGCCACAACTGCCTCCCAAACTCCCATATCGTTGGATGACGTCATAGGAGATCATAGGTGACGTCATGGGCCTTCCAAGGCCAACGTCTCAATTGAGAGGGCACAACCCCCCTGGGTACAGGTCTGCTCGGCTGCCTCTGGTTGAACGTTCTGCTCTTCCCTGGTGCAAACACTCTATCCTGTCTCTACCCCCTGTCGGGGTCTCAGCATCCATCTAGTGGGCTCTTCAGCCCCATGGATGTCCGAACTGATCATCTCCCCATGTGTACCTATCCAATATGGTACCTGTTCGTCGGGCATGATCTTGCACATCAACAGATACGCCCTCCATGGGCTGATAAGTCACAGGGATCATAGCAATGTCAATCACATCCAATCATCAATTTTATTAAACATGTGCATAAAACCCCTTTTACCCAGTCCAGTGCTCAAAGACATTATACAAATCTGCAATGCAAGTTTGGAGGAAGTGACAAGGCGTCCTATTGGGCTAGTGTCCACTGGAAATGGGATGTTTCCGGAAGAGATCAAATCCAAGTCATGTTAATGGATGAGATGGATAAGGGATGTCCTGACAAGGGGTGCAGTGATAGCAGGGAAATGTAAGGCTTACCTGTGGGTGCCTTTGTAGAAGGCAAGCTGCACCTGTCCTGGATGCAAATGTTTCCAAGCCCATTCATGTCTTTTATTCTTTATTCTTTAGTTCTTTTTCTTCAAGAAGCTAATCAAGGGACACTTCCCTGGTATGGTGGCCAATGGTGGCAATCTTACCCACAAGCACTTTCACGGAAATGAGAAGGTTGGCTTGTGATGAGACCCCCTTTCTCTTGGCCATGCAACCAAGAGCCACTACTCTGGCGTGGTAACGAGATGCTAGTAGTGTCATACCACTAGGTGCCCATGGACCTAGTAGGCTGGCTCGTGATGAGACCCCCTATCCTCTGATGGGTCCCTCTTGTTTCTTGCTAAAAAGCTTTTTACTACTTTCTCGGGGATCCCTGGGAGAAGCATCTCGAGGTTTTATTTTAGGCTTTTATCTCTTGCCAGCTTGATTTTACCTTCTAGGCCTTTAGCCCCTTCTTCCCACAAGGCAAGGTGCAACCCTTAAATGATTGGCCAACCCAATGCCCGGACCAATGTAATGGGATGGATGAGCGGGAAGTAAGATGGAAAGTGATAAGTATGACGGGAGCAGACGATGACTCTTCATGAATCCCCCAGTGGCAACTCAAAACCTATGGGCACAGGCTTACTAGGGCATCCTGTCATTCCCCCCAGACATGGTCAAGTGGATAAGTATAAGATCCAAGCACCTGTTAGAAACAAAAAGAACTAGATGCACATATTCAAAGGTTTTGAGGATCAAAGTGACACATACCATGATACCCGGACTCATTACCTCATGGAGCAAGAACCATCTCTGATAAAGGACCAAGCCGAGGTGATGGATGTTGTTGCTGCTAACAAAGTAGAGGTGCTGAAAGGAAGAAAAGATGGGCCCTCCAGGGCCATGCTCAAGTCGATCTGGCTCTTAGTACTCCATGTCTAGGACCTGTGGGCCTCTAAACATAATCTCCTTAGTTATCCCTAAAAGTGGGGGATAACAGTTCCTCCGACACTTCTTCACTTTCTGAACCATAGAATAGAGCATCATCGAAGTCTTGGAAAGGAATACAACTCACCACGTTCTTTTCTTCATGTGGAGGAGGAATGGAAACTTGGATGATTTCATCAAATGGAGGAGCAAACACCAGCACTTCGTCTTCATGAGGAGCCCCTTCATGGATTAGGACTTCAACAAGGTGTGTTTCATCAAAGTATTCTTCTTCACCATATTCACAAGGCAAATCATGTTCTTCTTGGTAATCTTCCTCATGAATCACCTCTTCAGGTTCTCATCCTTCAATCAAGTCTTCATTGTCTTCAATAGAATCATGAGGTAATTCTTGCTCCTCTTCAAGGGGTTGGTAACCCTCTTCATAGATCTCTTCCTTGGGTTCTTGGTTTTGATCATGGTGCACCTTCCTGAGATCTTCTATAATCTCAGTGGTGAACCCTTCGTCCTCAAGGACTACTGTGAGATTTCGAAGGACATCTTCATATCTCTGATAATTTGGGCACCAATACTCGATAAATCTGCTAATCATATCTATGAGTGAAGATATTCCCTTTGGTTTGTGTTATCCCCTAGCCTAGGGATAACTAAGGAGATTATGTCTCAAGGCCCACAGGTCCTAGACATGGAGTACCGAGAGCCAGATCGACTTGAGCATTGCCCTGGAGGGCCCCTCCTTTTCTTCTTCAGCACCTCCACTTTGTCAGCAGCAGCAACATCCATCGCATCGGCCTGGTCTTGCAACAGAAATGGATCTTGCTCCATGAGGTAATGAGTCCGGGTATCATGGTATGTGTCACTCTGATTCTCAAAACATTTGAATATGTGCATTTAATTATTTTGGCTTCTAATGTGTGCTTGGATCTTATGCCTTTCCACTTGACCACACCTGAGGGGAATGATAGGATGCCCTAGTAAACTGGTACCCATAGGGTTTGAGTTGCCACTGGAGGGATTCATGAAAGTTCATCGTTCGTTCCCACCATACTTACCACTTTTCATCTTTCTCCTGCTCATCTATCCCATTACACTAGTCCCGACATTGGGTTGGCCAAATATCTAAGGGTTGTACCTTACCTTGTGGGAACAAGGGGCTAAAGGCCCAGGGGGTCAAAGTAGCTAGCAAAAGATAAAACCCAAAAGAATGAAACCTTGAGATGCTTCGCCCAGGGATCCCCAAGAAAGCATAACAAGCTTCTCGGCAAGAAACAAAGGGACCCATAAAAAATAAATAAATCAAGACCTAGTTGGAGGATAGGGGGTCTCATTACGAGCTAGCCTATTAGGTCCATGGGCATGTAGCGGTATGACACTACCAACAACTGGTCACCACGCCAGCGTAGTGGCTCTTGGTGGCATAGCCAAGAGAAAGGGGGTCTCATCACGAGCCAGCCTTCTCATCTCCGTGAAATGCTTGTGGGTAACATTGCCACCACTAGTCACCACGTCAGGGCAGTGTCCCCTAACTAGCCTCTTGAAAGAAAAAGCAATAAGAATAAAAGATAAAAGGCATGAATGGGCTTGGAAACATTTACATCCATCACAAGGTGCAGCTCACCCTCTTCAGAGGCACCCACAGGTAAGCCATACATTTCCCTGCTATCACTACACCCATTGCCCAGACATCCCTTACCACCTCATCCACTCACATGGCCTAGATTTGACTTCACCCCGGAACATCCCACATCCAATGAGCATTAGCCCAATAGGACGTCCTAGGATCCCCTCCAAACCTGGCCTGTAGAATAGCATAATGTCTTTGAGCACTTGTCCGAGTAAAGGGGGTTTCATGCACATATTTAAATAACTTGATGATTAGATGTGATTGACATTGCTATGATCCCTGTGACTTATGAGCCCATGGAGGGCGTATTTGTTGATGTTGCAGAGCCACACCCGATGGACAGGTACATATGGGGAGATGATTAGGTCGGACCTCCATAGGGCTAAGAGCCCACCAGATGGATGTTGAGACCCCAGCCAGGGGCAGAGACAGATCAGAGGATTGCATAGAGAGAGAGAAAGACGTTTCACCAGGGACAGCCTGACAGGCCTAGACCCTGGGGGGGTTGTGCCCTTTTCACCATGATGTAGGCCTTGGAAGGCCCATGACGTTAGCCAGCGTTTTGGATGTTTTGGAGGCAGTTGTGTGCCAAGTGGCACGTGTGGCAGGATCCTGAGGCCCAAGGAGGCCTAACGTTTTTCTCCAGGAGGCCAACGTTGCCCAAAAAGGGCCTAATGTCATCCTAAAAGGGCATGACGTTACCTTTACAGCTTGTTTTAGGGTTTAATTATGACATTTAATGTAAAAACTGGATATTATGTGTAACTGGCCATGTTGGCCTTTTTGACCTAATTCTGGTCATTGTAACTGTATTAATAAGGGGAAAATCACTCTTATTTTTTATCATCTTTCACTCACACTTGTGAGGACTGAAATTTGCGCCCTCCTTAGGGTTTCTTGGCTGAAATTTTAGGCGCACTTGTTGAAGGAGCCTTATCTTGGATTATTTTGGCAAAGTTCTTGGTGGATGTGTTCAACTAGGGTTCTTCTTGATGAATTATTGATGTATGTAAGTGATTTTTCTGCAATTCTTCTTAATTGAATGGTTATAGTTTAATTTATCTTGCATTTACATTCAAGATTATGAAATTGCTTGATTAAACCCTAGGAAGACTAGCACATGTTATTGTCTTAGCTTCAAAAGCCTTCACCTACTAGATCTTGTCAAAAGGCCATTTTTCTTGAAGCATGTGCTAAGGCTTTGCCATTGCAACACCTTAAGTACCCGTTGCTTCATCTTAGCCGTTTTTTCTTCATCTTTGATTTAAGGAGGGAGGAAATTCTACTAAGGCCTAGGGCGACCTACACCTTAGTAGCTAGTTTCCCCTAGGGTTTGATAATTGGAGCCTTGGGTTACCAACACTCCAATCTATCAACCTCTCTTGTCTTTAAATCTTCTACTATCATTTTCTTCAACATTTGCTGCCATATTCATTGACTCCATTTGCCCTAAAGCACTAGTCTAAATCCTCCTTTGAATAATTGATCAAAACAACCATCAAAACCTATTCTTTGAGCAACCTACTAACACTTTCTAACCCTGGAATAGCTTAATCTACTGACTATATTGGTGTTGTTACTAAAGTAAGCTACAGCCATTAAATGCAGCATTAAAAGATTATAAAAGCAATTGAAAAGGCTGATTTAATCATTGTCTTGTTTGCTTCCAACAAATGCTAGTATTATGATTTCAATTGTTAATGATTCTTAGTCATTTTTGAAGCTATTGCAAGGCACTTAATGCAAAGTATTGCCCTATAAATATTGTTGTTGTAATTTTATGTTTACTTCATCATATTCAGCAAATTGCTTTTATCGAGAAAGTCTATGGTTTTATGAAGTGCTAACTAGCAAGTGTACTTGCAAATATATATAGCTTATTGTTTTTTTTTCCAGGCAGGTACACTTTGACATATTATCTCTTCATTGGTTATAAAACCGGACTTTCTGATCGGTGGTGACTTGTGAGAGGGAATCTTTATCTAGCCACTTTGACTTTGCCTTCTCAAAACCCCATGTCACCGGGGACGTCTCCCCTTGGCCTACCACCCTAAATAGAAAGGGACATCCTATTGAGGTGACAGTGATAGGATAGTCTCCCGTTACACCAATTTGCTTTCCATTTACCTCTTCTTCTATCAAAGTACAAATTGTGCGATAACATTTTGGCGCCATTGTCGGGGAACACTAAGTCAATATTCCTCAAACGACACTTTTTCGGTAAGCCTTTATCCAAAGAAATTTTTTTACAAGCTTACCTAGCGACTCCATTGAGGGTGATTCCCTCGTTCCTTTGATAATTTCAAGAAAATTGTTTGGCGACTCCACTAATGACAAAGCCAACCATGACTTCTCAATGGAACCCAGGAAACTTCAAACCTTTAGACATGAGTAAAATCCCGGGATACCCTCGACAAATGCCCCCGAAGTACGTAATATGGCTCCCTAGATTCACGGGTAGTGATGGGGAAAGAGTCAACTATCACATGGGTGATTTTGGGGCATTCTTTCAACTCCATCTTATCAGTGATGATGCTAAAGATTTGGCAATGAAACTTTTCTCTACCACTCTTCATGGAAATGCTAGGAAATGGTATGATAATCTCCCTGTTGCTAGCATCACATCTATGGACCAGTTAGAAGAAAGCTTTCTCAAAAAACGGGGTATGAAATTGGAAGATATCCAAACGTTACTAAAAAGACTCGAATATGTAAAACAAACTGAGAATGAGACTGCCAGGGATTTCGAGGTTAGGTTTCAGAGATTGCTATATCAGATTCCTAGAAGCCATCATCCTAGAGACAAGTACCTCGTGTATCTCTATACCAATGCACTCTTAGTGCATTTAGGGTTTCTCCTAAATAAAAAGGGGCCAAAAACAATCTATGATGCATGTTATCGCACAGCTTGTAGCTAGGTCAAAGGCTAGAAGATAGAGGCCAAACTGGTGTAACAGGAACCTACCCCACCCAGTGTCACCACAATGGGGAGGTTCTTTCTCTTTAGGGAGGTTAGGCCCAGGGGAGACGTCCCCGGTAACCTGGGGTTTTGAAGAGGCTAAGGTATAAAGATCAAAGTAAAAATCCCTCTTCACAGGTCACCACCAAGAGCAGATAGTCGAGCTAAACAGCCAATAATGAAGTGTAGGCCCAAATGAAAACACCTGCCCGGAACAAAGCAACAACAGACTAATATATGCAGGCTATGACTCAAAGGGTTAGTACTTCATGTAACTATCTGATATCAATATATAAGCAATAGGTATTGACGAGATCAATGTTTATTAATGCAACAATGAAATAATATCAATTCATCAATAAATACCAAGATGATGTAGCAATCAGTGTGTCCAATCAATCCCTTATTCAATAAATGCTTTAAACCACCATCTAATTGCCTATAAAGAGAACTTGTTGCGTCAAGATGGAATAACCAAGGATGACGTCGACCTTATTAGGGTTAGTAGTTAGTTAGGGTTTCAATTTAAAAGAGTTTGAGAGTTTGTTTGACCACTGTCACTTCAACATTGGAGGCCTAAGATCAGTGCCTAAGGGTAAATGGAGTCAAATCAAGGGAGGACGCAATGTTGAAAGAGAAAGGCTAAGGACTAGAGGGAAGGGTTCTGAAGTGCTGCAATGGCAAGGCCCCAGAAACAAAACCCTAGGGGAAAGAGGCTCACTCCGGTGTTGCTTAAGCAAGGCCTTGTGCTCTTTCCTCCTTCCTTAGGTTTGACTTGGCAAAACGGCTAGCATAAAAGATAAATCAAGACACGAGAGTGTGGTGAGGGAGAGTGTTGCTAAAGCAAGGCCCTATCACCAAACCCTAGAAGCAGGACGGTCCTAGGTGTAGATAACCTAGGCCTGGGACGTCTCCTCCTCCTTGACTTTTAAAGGTACGGCTAGCACAAGGGAAGAAGCAATAAGAGTGTAGCAATGGCTAGGCTCTTCCTTCCTTCTTCAATGGCTGAAAATTTCTCTTTTAGGGGACATGAGACAACGACCTACTTGTGTGTTTGTCCCCT
>ML793203.1:124149-135237 GCA_009831015.1 Picea engelmannii | reverse complement strand
ATTTTTAGGCTTTTATCTTTTACCAACTGCTTTTACCTTCTGGGCCTTTAGCCCCTTCTTCCCACGAGATAAGGTGCAACCCCACAAACAGATCATCCTAATGCCTGGACAAGGGGAATGGGACAGATGAGTGGGAGATCAGATGGAAAAGTGGTGGTATGATGGTAGCGGACGATGGCTCTTCAGAAATCCCCCAGTGGAAAACCAAAACCTATGGGTACAGGCTTGCTAGGACACCCAGTCAATCTCCCCAAGCATGGTCAAGTGGGCCAATGTAAGATCCAAGCAGTTGTCAGAGATAAAAGGGATCAGATGCATACATTTAAAGGTCATAATGATCAAAAGTGACACATACCATGATACCTTGACCAATTACCTCATGGAGCAAGAGTCTTCTCCGATACAAGACCAAGCCGATGGTGATGGATGTTGTTACTGCTAACAAGACGAATCTGACGAAAGAAGAAAAGGATGGGCCCTCCAGGGCCATGCTCAGGTCAATCCTGCTCTCGGTACTCCATGTCTAGGACCTGTGGGCCTCGAGACATGATCTCCTAGTTATCTGTAGAAATCTGGGATAACAATGCCTATTACATGGCCAGGCAAATCGAGTAGAATATCTCTTTGTCCAAGGGAAAACACATCTTCTCTCTAGGAACCAAAGTTGATCACCCCAAAGGTACCCGAGGCACTCTTAGTTTGGAAAGATTACTTACCCTTGAACCTTTACTGCTAGTTTCCAAGAAGAAGGGGAACAAATCATTGACCAACAAAATGCCAAGGGGAAAGATCTTGATGAGGTTTTATAATCCCATAGGGAAGAGCAAAGGACTATTGAGGACACAATTGAGGAGTTGGAACCTGAACAAGATTATGAAGTATCAATATGCAATGTGCACTCCTCCCTCTGATGAAGCCATCCACAAGAATTTTCCCCCTACACAAGAAGAAGAGAATGAGGTTAGTCACTCTCCTTTTCAGGACTTGACAATGCCTTGTTTTATGATTCAAAGAAGGAAGAAAAAATGGAATCCTCGAGCAAGGTAGATCTTCCTTGTTGTACAGTTGAAGATGTGGGGACAACTCATGAGGATGAAACAATGATGCATGTTGAAGAAACCCAAGTCCTCGAAGCTCCTGCACAAGAAGAAATAAACACGGTGAGTTACTTTCCTTTCCAAAATTTTGATGATTCTTTACTCTATGATTTGGAAAGTGAAGAGGAGCTAGATGAGCCTTTAAATGTTTTAAATCCTTCATGGTATGATACAGATAGTGACATGGTTGATAAATATTGAAGAGTTAATACATGTTGGGGGACATAAATGGGATGTAGTTGGTTATGATGTGGACCCCATTTACGACATTGAGAATCATTTCCAAGTATTGCCTTTACAGTTATCACAACAGGTTACTCTTGATTTTGACTAGTGGCGACAAGGAGATCATATGATTATCGATAATTTCCAAACACCCAGGGTTGACCTAGTCCCGTATTCTCCTGATGATTTTCAGTGATACCTTGAGGATTTTGATGAGTACTCATCTGAGAACTTGGATTTATTCCATGAAGAATATTATCAACCAGCGTTGTTCTCAGATCTTGATAGGAGTAAGGACATCGTTTTCCCGAAGAAGGATCCTTGTGACAACGTTCTCCAACCACCTTCGATTACTTTACCTTGCCGTGTCATTAAAGGTGTAGCTGAGAAGTATGTCTTTTGTATTAAGTTTCCTCTAAGGCAAACCCTCAAGTTCAAGGCCAGGTTGAATACCTCAAGAAGGAATATGTTATCTCAGTCTTTCAACCTTCTCTTAAGAACTTCTCAGTCACCCTCTAGGTTTTTGCTATTTCCTTCCCAGACCTCAGATTATGAAGACTTCCAAGGTAGCCGACCTTCAGACTCTTTGAGTTAATCTATTGGACCTCTGACTTTTCATGATCCCTTTCTGAGATGGATTGAGCACTCTCCTGAGAGTATGACTTGGCATGATTTTGTCCCTCCCTCCCACCTCCATGACCTAGACTTTATGATTTCCAATGATATAGTACATTCTCTAACTCATGTTATTTTTGTGCTTAACTTATCACTGTTTTGGTTAATGATGAAGCACAGAGGCAGGTATTGTCAGACATTGTTAGGGTGGTTTCACTAGTTATTTGATTTCACCTAGCCTTCAGCCAACATGTAACTAGGTAGGCATTTACATTCATTGTATATACCATTTGCATTTCATGCTAGAGTAGTTTGTATTTCCATTTGTACATATGCTTGCTTTCATTTTTTGTATTATATATATATGAGCCGGGGGTGATATCACCACCCCAAATGATTACTAATAGTTTTATGTTGAGATCAAGCAGGTCACAAGTTATGCCAGAGATGTTGAGGTTCTCATGCGCTCTACGGTGAGCACATGTCCCCGAGTTGGAGCCAAATGTTATCCCCTAGCCTAGGGATAACTAAGGAGATTATGTCTCGAGGCCCACAGGTCCTAGACATGGAGTACCGAGAGCCAGATCGACTTGAGCATGACCCTGGAGAGCCCATCCTTTTCTTCTTCAGCACCTCCACTTTGTCAGCAGCAACAACATCCATCACATCAGCATGGTCCTACAGCAGAAATGGATCTTGCTCCATGAGGTAATGAGTCTGAGTATCATGGTATGTGTCACTCTGATTCTCAAAACTTTTGAATATGTGCATTTAATTATTTTGGCTTCTAATGTGTGCTTGGACCTTATAATTTTCCACTTGACCACACCTGAGGGGAATGACAGGATGCCCTAGTAAGCTAGTACCCATAGGGTTTGAGTTGCCACTGGAGGGATTCATGAAAGGTCATCGTCCGTTCCCACCATACTTACCACTTTTCATCTTTCTCCCGCTCATTTATCCCATTACACTAGTCCCGACATTGGGTTGGCCAAATATCTAAGGGTTGTACCTTACCTTGTGGGAAGAAGGGGCTAAAGGCCCAGGGGGTAAAAGTAGCTCGAAAAAGATAAAAGCCAAAAGAATGAAACCTTGAGATGCTTCGCCCAAGGATCCCCGAGAAAGCATAAAAAGCTTCTCAGCAATGTTATCCCCCAGTTTAGGGATAACTAAGGAGATTATGTCTCGAGGCCCACAGATCCTAGACATGGAGTACCTAGATCCAAATCGAGTTGAGCATGGCCCTGGAGGGCCCATCTTTTCTTTTCTTCAGCACCTCCACCTTGTCAGCAGCAGCAACATCCATCACCTCGGGTTGGTCCTATAGCAGAAGTGGATCTTGCTCCATGAAGTAATGAGTCCAGGTATCATGGTATGTGTCACTTTGATCCTTAAAACCTTTGAATATGTACATTCAATTATTTTTGTTTCTAATGGGTGCTTGGATCTTATACCTATCCAATTGACCATATCTGAGGGGAATGACAGGATGCCCTAGTAAGCTTGTGCCAATAAGTTTTGAGTTGCCACTAGGGGGATTCATGAGAAACCATCATCCGCTCCCACCATACTTAACAGTTTCCATCTTTCTCCCGCTAATCCGTCCCATTACACTGGTCCAGGCATTGGGTTGGCCAAATATTTAAGGGTTGCACCTTACCTTGTGGGAAGAAGGGGATAAAGGCCCAGAAGGTAAAAGCAACTAGCAAAAGATAGAAGCCAAAGAATGAAACCTCGAGATGCTACGCCCAGGGATCCCCGAGAAAGCACTAAAAGGCTTCTCAGCAAGAAACAGAGGGACCCATAAAAAATAATAAAACAAGACCTAGATAGAGGATAGGGGGTCTCATCACGAGCCAACCTATTTGATCCATGGGCATCTAGCGGTATGACACTACTAGCATCTGATCACCACGCCAGGGTAGTGGCTCTTGGTGGCATAGCCAAGAGAAAGGGGGTCTCATCACGAGCCAGCCTTCTCATTTCTGTGAAGTGCTTGTGGGTAACATTGCCACCACTGGTCACCATGCTAGGGCAGTGTCCCCTGATTAACTCCTTGAAAGAAAAAGAAATGAGAATAAAGATAAAAGGAATGATCGGGATTGGAAACATTTGCATCCATGACAGGCGCAACTCACCCTCTATAGAGGCACCCACAGGTAATCCATGCATTTCCCTACTATCACCGCACCCCTTGCCCAGACATCCCTTATCCACCTCATCCACTCACATGGCTTGGATTTGATTTCTCCCGGAAACACCCCACATCTAGTGAGCATTAGCCCAATAGGACGCCTTGTCACTTCCCCCAAACTTGGTTTGTAGATTAGTATAATGTCTTTGAGCACTTGTCCAAGTAAAAGGGGTTTTATGCACATGTTTAATAAAATTGATGATTAGATGTGATTGACATTGTGATGATCCCTGTGACTTATGAGTCCATGGAGGGCGTATTTGTTGATGTTTCAGGACCATACCCGATGGCAGGTACCCAGATGGACAGGTACACATGGGGAGATGATCAGTTCGGACCTCCATGGGGATGAAAGCCCACCAGATGGATGTTGAGACCCCAGCAGGGGGCAAAGACAGATCAGAGGGTTTGCACCGGAGAAGAGGAGGACGTTCCATCAGAGGCAGCTTAGTAAGCTTGTACCCAGGGGGGTTGTGCCCTTTCCACCAGGACATTGGCCTTGGAAGGCCCATGACGTCACCCAGGACACTCATGACATCATCCAATGCTTGTGGAGGTTTTGGGAGGCATTTATGGCACGTGTGGCAGCTTCCGGAGGCCCAAGGGGGCCTAACGTTTTTCTCCAGGATGCCAACGTTGCCCTAAAAGGGGCTAACGTCGCCCTAAAAGGGCATGACGTCTTCATTTATGCTTGATTTAGGGTTTTATCATGACATTTAATGTAAAATAGTATTATTATGTATTTTTGGCCTTGTCGGCCTTTTGTGACTTAAAATTAAATTAAGGTCATTGGTATGGTATAAGTAAGATAGCTAAAACTCTCTTTTATTCATCATCTTTCACTCACACTTGTGTGAGGTCTGAAATTTGCGCCCTCCTCTAGGGTTTTGGCTGAAATTACTAGTGCGCACTTGTTGAAGGAGGCTTATTTTGGCTATTTTTGGCATTTTCTTGGTGGAAGGTTTACAACTAGGGTTTGGCTTGATGAATGATTGGTAAATGTAAGTGAATTTCTGCAATCCTTCCCTTACTTGAATGGTTATAGTATTTTACTTGCATTTGGTTAATGAAATTTACTGGAATAAACCCTAGGAAATAAGCACATGTTGGTGTCCTTATTTTAATTCCCTACTAAGATTGTGCTAAGGAGTTTTTTACCTGTTGAAGACGTTGCTAGGGCCTTGCCATTGCAATACCCTACCTTTGCTCTTCATCCTAGCCGATTTTACTTTGTCATTGAGCTAAAGAAGGAGGAAAACGTGCTAAGGCATAGGTTTGCCTACACCTTAGTAAACCGTTTTCCCCTAGGGTTTGATGGTTGAAGCCTTGGCTTACCAACACCTCACCATCAAACGCCTCTTGTCTTTGGCCTTGCCATTATCATATTGTCCTTCAACTCTTACCGCTATTTTGACACCATTTGCCCTATGAATGCACTGATATAAGACCTTTATGCTTGAGTGCCTTGATCACAAACGTCAAAACCTTTGAACAATCACTAATACCTTCTAACCCTAACCTACTAACCCTATTGCTGCCATTATCCATTTGATTTATAATTATTTTTTTGTAGCATTTTATGCTTCTTTAAAGTAATTGAAAGATTGGTTGATGCATAGTACTCTTTGCTTCTAATGAAAGTTGGTATTGTAACATTGATGATAAATCATTCTGGTTCATTTTGAAGCTTCTTAAAAACATTTATTGTGAAGTAACATATTGTGATCATTGCTGCTATACATCATTGATTTGCTTCATCAATATTATCAGTCAATTGCTTTATTTCAGAAACTCTCCAAGTATATGAAGTACTAACCAGCAAGTGATCTTGCAAATATATAGTTTCTTGTTGCTTTGTTCTAGGCAGGTACATTTCTGGTTATTATTATCTTTATTGGCCGTTTAGCCGGATTTTCTGATCGGTGGTGACTTGTGAGGACGAAACTTTTACCTTAGCCTTTACCCTTTGCCTTCTCAAAACCCCAAGTCACCGGGGACGTCTCCCCTGGGCCTACCACCCTAAATAGAAAGAGTTATCCTATCGAGGTGACAGTGATAGGATAGTCTCCAGTTACGTCAATTTACCTTCCATTTACCTTTCCTTTACATCCAAGTACAAACTGTGCGATAACATTTTGGCGCCGTTGTCGGGGAACACTGAGTCAATTCTCCTCAAGAACGACACTTTTCGGTAGGCCTTTCCTCAAGAATCCTTATCTTACAAGCTTACCTGGCGACTCCACTAAGGGTGTTTCCCTTATCTCTTCGGTAATTTCAAGAAAATTATCTGGCGAGTCCACAAATGACGACCCGTAGCAGACGTCAGTACTTACCTCTTTCTATTGTGGTCTCTATTACCCCTACAAACCTGTTACTTCTGTAAGTTCTCCTAAATGGTCTTACAAAGAACTCTTTGGCTCTCTTGATCTAGCCAACACCCAAGGGGTATTACATGACCTACCCAAAGGGGTCGACTCATGGATACCGAGTTTTTCAGGGAAAGGAGGATCCTTTGGTAACTCGCATTGGACCCAGTTTTGTGAAAGTTTTCATTTTCATCAATTCGAGCAAGAACACCTTGATGTCTTTATGAGGCTCTTTGCAAGCTCTCTCACTGGGGATGCCAAGACCTGGATTGATGTTCTCCAGAATGGAAGCATCAAAACTCCTGAAGAACTAGAACGAGCCTTCAAAATAAGGTGGTGTAAACAAGAAAATGCACAATCCTTTTACTCTCAATACATCCATATTTGCAAAGGATCCAGCAAAAGCATTAGGGATTTCAATGACAGATTCAATCTTCTCCTCAAGAAACTCCGACCCAACCTCAGCTCAGAGGAAGCCATTCTCCAGCATTACTTGAGCTCCTTGGAAGGAATTTTGCAGTTCACCCTCAAGCATCGGTCACCCTCAACCTTAGATGAAGCGCAGGATTTTGCTTACCAAATTGAGGAAAACCTTAAGTTCAAAGATTCCATCCATCAGATTAACCTTTTGCATAATAATGACCCCTGGGGATCGAGAAATGAGGGTATTACAGAAACCAAACCAAACCTTCCCGAGATCCTTGAAGTGAAACCTATTGCTCCCAGTAGAAAGTGGAGCACATGTTCCACCAACATACAAGATGTTTCCTATTTCTCTCAAGAAGAGGAACCTTCTAAGAAAGTAGAACCCTCTCAAAACATTTTCCTTCCACACAAAGGTGAAGAGATTGAAGCTTCCCTACCACAAATTTATAGAGACGACTTTTTTGAAGAAGTTTCTCCTTTTGTCCAGCAGGTGGAAAGTATTGGACCTAAGTATGGGGAGGTTACACCTTTTTATGTCACTCTCCAAATCAATGACTCCCTCCTCCATAATTGTGTCTTTAACCCAAACGCTACAACCAACATCATGACTAAAAGGGTCATGCATCAGTTGGGCCTGAGCCTTTCACAACCAAACACACAGGGAGGTTTCGCGAAGGGGATTATTAAAAATTTGAACGTTACCTTTAACTCTTGCCCTAGCACTCCTTTTACTATAGATGTGATGGTGATAGATGCTTTGAGCAATTGGGGCATTATATTCCACAAAGACCTTGTAGAACACTTGGCTGGGAGTTTCCAAGATCAAGGATCCAAGATAATCATACCTCACCCTAAAGGAGGATTCTTCACCCTGCACAAAGAACCCCTTCTAGGATCCCTAATTGAAAGCCCCGGTCAACCAGATGACCAGATCCTATGTATTAACAATGGCATCGATAATTGGTTCATCCAAGAAGCAAGTTTTGGGGGTGATACTACCGGAACACCTGAGGGAATATGGACTCTAGAGTTTGATCGATCTTATTCGAGTTATGGGTCAGGAGTTGGGATTGTCTTAACAGCCCCTTCCCATGAAACCTTCTACTACTCCTATAGACTTGAGTATCAATGTACAAACAACATTGTTGAATATGAAGCATTGATCCTAGGTCTCAACTTGGCAATTGATAAAGGTATCACATACTTAAGGGTAAAAGGGGACTCAGACCTCATAGTATCACAAGTGTTACTAAAGTTTGCTACCAAAAATGAAAAGCTGAAGAGGTATCGTGATCTTGCACGCTCCATTTCAAAATCTTTTAAGATAGTGTCAATCAAAGTTGCTCCCCAAGAAGAAAACCATGTGGCGGATGCCTTGGCTGTTTCTGCGTCTACCTTGCAACCTTGTGATGGTCCACTCCGAGACCTATGCAAAATGGAAGCCCTTTTTAGACCCTCTATCCCAGATAATTTGGAACATTGGCAAGTCTTTGAAGATGATGACCAGATCATTAGGTTCATGGAAAATAGCAAAGAATTCACCGATTCACAAATAAATTTCTTGGTTGATTCCATGGACTTGGATGTGGTGAACCTTCAAAATAACACCTTGCCTAAGGGATGTATCCCTTTAGAAAACCTCTTTGACAAACACGACGTTTTCAAAAGAAAGAAGCCCAACAAACAAATAGATGAAGCCCTAGAATTCAACATTGGTATGGAAATGGATCCAAGGATGGTCAAAATAGGGAAAGGAACCACTGAGAAGGAAAGGATGGAAATTCTAGACCTCATAAGAGAATTCAAAGACACTTTTGCTTGGAATTATGATGAATTAAAAGCCTATAGGGGTGATGTTATCCAGCATGCTATACCTCTGACAGAAGGAGCCAAACCCTTCCGACAAAAACTAAGACACATCAATCCGAAATTAGCAAGCCAAATACAAAAGGAACTCCAAAAGATGGTTGATGCGGGTATCATAGCTCCCATCAGGTATTCCTCATGGATGTCAAAATTGGTAGTCGTCCGAAAGAAAACTGGTCATATACGTTTCTGTGTTGACTTCCTTAACCTTAACCAATTATCCTTGAAAGACAACTATCCCCTCCCGAACATGGAACATTTGCTACAAAGGGTTACAGGGGCAGGGATGATGTCCATGCTGGATGCATTCTCTGGATACAACCAAGTCTTGCTTAAAAGAGAGGACCAGCTTAAAACAGCATTTACTACACCATGGGGAACATTTATGTATTTACGAATGTCGTTTGGTCTTATGAACGTCGGTGCTACCTTCCAAAGAGCAATGGACTTTGCCTTTAGGGATCTCATACAAAAAATCATAGAGATTTACCAAGAAGATCTCACAGTTGTACAAAGGATAGGAAAGACCACATTTCACACCTCGGGATCATTTTCGAACGATGTAGGAAGTATGGTATCTCCTTAAATCCTAAGAAGTTTGTTTTCGGGATAGATGAAGGAAAACTTTTGGGTCACGTGGCTTCAAAACGGGGAATCTCCATAGACCCTGAAAGGGTCCAGTCGATAAAAGATATCCGCCCTCTAGCAAATAAAAAGCCCTTGCAATCCTTTTTCAGAAAGATTAATTTCATTCGAAGATTTGTCCCAAACTTTGTCGAAAGGATAAAACCCATAAGTGATTTACTAAAGAAGGACGTTGCTTTCAGATGGTATGATAAAGCCATCAAATCTTTTGAAGATATAAAGGACGTTATCTCCCAAGCCCCAGTCTTGGTCAGCCCAGATTATTCACGAGATTTCATAATATTCTCATTTGCCTCCCAGGATACCATTGCAGGTGTTTTACTACAAAAAGACGTTGATGATTATGAACAACCTGTGGCTTTCATGAGTAAAGTCCTTAGAGATTCAGAGTTGAATTATTCCATTACTGAGAAGCAAGCATATGCCTTGGTGAAGTCCTTCAAGCATTTTAGAAACTACGTAGATTACAACAAAATCAAAGCTTTTGTCCCTTACCCAGCAGTAAAAGAAGTTTTATCACAACAAGATTGTATGGGTACTGTTATTCCCCACTTTTAGGGATAACTAAGGAGATTATCTCTCGAGGCCCACAGGTCCTAGACATGGAGTACCGAAAGCTAGATCGACTTGAGCATGGCCCTGGAGGGCCCATCTTTTCTTCCTTTCAGCGCCTCCACTTTGTCAGCAGCAGCAACATCCATCACCTCGGCTTGGTCCTGTAGCAGAGATGGTTCTTGCTCCATCAAGTAATGAGTTCGGGTATCATGGTATGTGTCACTCTGATCCTCAAAACCTTTGAATATGTGCATCTAGTTAATTTTGTTTCTAACGGGTGCTTGGATCTTATACTTATCCACTTGACCATGTCTGGGGGGGAATGATAGGATGCCCTAGTAAGCCTGTGCCCAGAGGTTTTGAGTTGCCACTGGGGGGATTCATGAAAAGTCATCATCTGCTCCCGTCATACTTACCATTTTCCATCTTACTTCTCGCTCATCCATCCCATTACATTGGTCCAGGCATTGGGTTGGCCAATCATTTAAGGGTTGCACCTTGCCTTGTGGGAAGAAGGGGCTAAAGGCCCAGAAGGTAAAAGCAGCTGGAAAAAGATAAAAGCCTAAAAATAAAACCTCGAGATGCTTCGCCCAGGGATCCCTGAGAAAGCAGTAAAAATCTCCTTGCAAGAAACAAGATTAAAACAAGACCTAGTCAAAGGATAGGGGGTCTCATTACGAGCCAGCCTATTAGGTCCATGGGCACTGTTATTGCACAGTTTGTAGCTAGGTCAAAAGGCTAGAAGATAGAGGCCAATCTGGCGTAACAGGAACCTACCCCACCCAATGTCACCACGATTGGGAGGTTCTTTCTCTTTGGAGAGGTTAGGCCCAGAGGAGACATCCCCGGTAACCTAGAGTTTTGAAGAGGCTAAGGTATAAAGGTCAAAGTGAAATTCCCTCTTCACAGGTCACCACCAAGAGCAGATAGTCAGGCTAAACAGCCAATAATGAAGTGTAGGCCCTGTTATCGCACGGTTTGTAGGAAAGGTTTGAAAGCTTGAGTTAGGGCTTGAAACCGGCGTAACAGGAGCTTCCCCCACCCACTGTCACCTCGATGGGGGGCTCTTTCTATTTAGGAGGGCAAGTCCAAGGGAGAC
>ML793203.1:94583-105320 GCA_009831015.1 Picea engelmannii | reverse complement strand
GTCGTCATCATTCATCTTCATGTCACGGAGCTCATTCTTCAGACTCATTACTTGTCCAATGTTTCTGACAGAGAAGAGGTTTGTTAGGGCATCGTACATCTTCTTCGATGAGTCAAGATGGGAGATGTAGGATATCAAGTGGTCTTTGATAGAATCCACTATGATACTCATGGCATTGATGTCACTGTCTTTGAACTTCTCCATAGCTGCAACGTTCTGCGGCTCCTTCTCTTTCCCTTCTTCAAACTCAGGTTTCATGATATCCAACACTTTATTCTTGGCAAGGATGAGATCAATCCTTGTCTTCCATGCTCTGAAGTTAGAAGCTCCATCTAACTTGTTCGCTGAATTCATAGAATAAGCCATGGCTGCTTTGACTTGGTCAAACCCTAGATTTGACCATAAACTCAAACTTCACATCTTGGCTTGCTGAGAGTATCAGGAGATGCACTAGGCTAGAGCGCACTGATCTATTCGGAGATTAGGTCAATTCATTTACTTAAGGTGCCTCAACAAGAGGATTAGGGTTTTTGCAACTGCTCCTGCTAGTAACCCTAGCGGCAGTGTCTTGGAAGCTGCTTTTGCTAGTAACCCTAGCGGCAGTTCCTCAACGAGCTCAATATCCTAGCGGCTATGTTTCCTTCCAGCGTTTAGACTGAATGAAGGAGGTGTGGGCTCATAACTTGTTAGAATATGAAAGATGTGTGCTAGTTTTACCATTGACAATACCCTTGTCACCCAACCATAGGTCGAAGCCACCCTCCGAGCACCTTAACCTTGACAGAGAATCACTCCGGAAGCAAACCCTAGGCTAGATAGCCAAACAAAGGGTAGTGCACCTTTCCCCGAGGATAGCGCATCACAAAGAGCTGATCAAATAGTCCAAACCCTAGCCAAGAGATAGTCCAAGCGTAACTGCTAGCTGCAACAGCTGCAATGGCAGCTCTCCTCCAAACCTGCGCAGAAACTGGCCAACTACAGTGCGCACAAGACTGGGCACTGCAATTCTGAGACTGCCTACCAAAATGAGAACTGGCCTCCTGTATTTATACTAATTCTGGCTAACTGCCAGGGCCGACTTCTCATTCTGGGTATCTATCTGTTCAGTATATAATATTATTTCAGGCCGACTTTTTCTCTAGTAGGCTAATAACCTAATATAAATTATCTTCTTGAGTCGACAAGTCTTTTAGGGTTATTAGCCAACTCATTAGGGTTTCTTCTTGCTTCCCAGAGTATTCTATCCTTGTCAGGTTTACATGTGGAGGTAAATACCTCACGCAGCTACCATAATATCAACACCATGCACTAGCAGAATTTTGTTTCTAGTATGGCATTGTCCTATCCCACTCCTCCAACTACTATCCGCAAGGAAACGGATTAGCAGAGTCTAGCAACAAGAACCTTATGAATATTATCAAGAAAGTTGTGAGGGAAAATAAGAAGTCTTGGGATCGCAAAATTAAATACGCCTTGTGGGCAGATCGAATAACAACAAAGACTTCGACAGGAAAAACCCTTTTTGAGCTGGTATATGGACTAGAAGCGAAACTTCCTGTAAACCTCCAAATTCCCATCATTCGTTTTGCTAAACAGTATGCTACACATGGAGAAGCAATCCAAGGGCGAATTAACCAGTTGATAGAGTTGGATGAATCTAGAAGAAACGCCCTAAGTCAAATGGGAAGAAACCAAGAGAAAATCAAAAACACCTTCGATCACAAGGAGAAAGAGAGAGACTTCACTGAGGGAGATCTCGTGTTGTTATGGGATAAGAGAAGGGAGAAACCTGGTATGCACAAAAAATTAGATGAGCTATGGACAGGTCCCTACAAGATCATGAGTCATGCAGGTATGAACTCTTTCAACCTAGGGACCATAGAAGGAGAAGCTCTAAAGCTACCAGTGAACGCTTTGCACATCAAGCGTTACTACCCACCACCAGCATGACAGGTAAGTAGGTAGGCATTTGCATTCATTGTATATACCATTTGTATTTCATGCTACAGTAGTTTGTATTCACATTTGTATATATGCTTGCTTTCGTTTTATATATATGAGTTGGGGGTGATATCACCACCCCAAAGGATTGCTAATAGTTTTATGTTGAGATCAAGCAGGTTACAGGTTATGCCAAAGATGTTGAGGTTCTCATGCGTTCTACGGTGAGCACATGTCCCCGATTTGGATCCAGATGTTATCCCCTAGTTTAGGGATAACTAAGGAGATTATGTCTCGAGGCCCACAGGTCCTAGACATGGAGTACCGAGAGCCAGATCGACTTGAGCATGGTCCTGGACGGCCCATCTTTTCTTTTCTTCAGCACCTCCATCTTGTCAGCAGCAGCAGCATCCATCACCTCGGGTTGGTCCTATAGCAGAAGTGGATCTTGCTCCATGAGGTAATGAGTCTAGGTATCATGGCATGTGTCACTCTGATCCTTAAAACCTTTGAATATGTGCATTCAATTCTTTTTGTTTCTAACGGGTGCTTGGATCTTATACCTATCCACTTGACCATATCTGGGGGGAATGACAGGATGCCCTAGTAAGCTTGTGCCCATAGGTTTTGAGTTACCACTTGGGGGATTCATGAGAAGCCATTGTCCGCTCCCACCATACTTAACACTTTCCATCTTTCTCCCGCTCATCCATCCCATTACACTGGTCCAAGCATTGGGTTGGCCAAATATTTAAGGGTTGTACCTCCGTGACCAAGCTTGGATCAGGTTGGGTGGGATTTTCACCACCAAGCTGATCTCTAGGGTTTGTTAAGTCAAAACCCCCAAGGCATGGGCTCACTAGCTAGAAGCCAGATATCAAAACTGATAATCAACATGAATGAGAGAATAGAGGCCCTTGCCTCTCTTTTATCTTTCCTGCTCACCTTGTCCCTCCAAAGTGACTTTTACTTTATTAATTATTAATTAATTAACTATTTTACCTCTGAAAAGCACCTTATCTCTCCTTGTGGCTTCCCTGGCCACTGAAAGTCACTTTTCATCATCCTATCTTGTAGTGTGGTTCCTCCTGATTCCAATGAGCTATTACACTAAGAGGTTCCTCCAAGTATTATGCCCAATATGACCTCCTTAGTGCATTTAATTAACCTATAGCCCAAAATAGCTCAAAATCATGGAAATCGTCAGAATGCAACGGAACCAAAGCCAAGTTGTGTGGAATGGATCATAATGATGAAATAAGATGAGCGATGCAAGTTGGACCCCAAAATACCCCTCAATAGTCACTATACTAGCTATAACCTCCATCTGGCTACTCTGGTCATCATAACACTCTGTAATGTAATGATGTCCCAAAGTGGGGACATTACAGTCCTCCCTGCTAGAATATTGCTTGTCCTCAAGCAATAACCGAATCCCTCCAAGTATAATACCGGGATCCCATGTCCACCTGTGGGACACACAGTAGGCCCCATCCAAAGATGAACTATCATGCACTCCGCCCCCTGGGTCCCATATCAGGATGTGAGCTGCAATACATTGTGAATCATGATCCTGAATCATATCAACACCAGGAGTCTCTTGCACATGACACACGGCCTCATCCCGAAATGAGTCCATCCTCCGAATCCATATCAAGACCAACACGGTCTCCATCAACTGCCCCTGTTGTTGCCATAGTGAGGTATTGCAGGACCTCCATGAGACACCCTCAAGTGATGTGCTCTCCTCAACATTGAAGCTTACTGGAAAGTCAAAATGACTTTCCCCTGCAAGGGTCCACTCTCCTCTATCAGCCAGTTATATGCTCAACCCTGCAATCCCCGGGTCCCATGCTAGTCTCTGCCAAAGATCACCATGTTGGCAATGCACTACTCTGACCATGACCATCTACTCCCTGTATACATGTTGGATCCCCCACTCCTGGATCCTCAAGCTGAAATACATGTGGCAATTGGACCGGCTGTCCAGAAGCTGCATCTGTAAAAGAATCTATATGGCAATAGTACCTTCCCAAACATCTCCATGCTCGATCATGATGATCAAGAGGGAGAAATTGTCTCGCTCCATAGGACAAGTCCCTGCAGGCCCACTCAAAACCAACCCAAAGTGGAGTATGTGGCTTTTTGGCGCAACCTGGGTCATCATAAAGTGAGACGACCTACTAACAAAATGAACTCCCGGATCCCATGGAAAACTTGGAAGTTTATCACTTCCAATCCCTGCTAACTGCTCATGTGTCATACTAATCACTATCGGAAGCTCTCCGTGCTCAGCCTCCTGAGAATCTGTATCTGTGTCGCCCTCTGGGATGTCTGCTATCCCCCGGCCTATGATGCTCACCATCATGCACAAGGTCTCAATTGCCTGCCTATGACGATCCACCCCTATCCCGCTATATGCGGTTAAAGCACTCATGTCAGGTGGTCTCGGCCTAACCACTCTCCATGTCCTCAGCCACTATCTATCTCTCCTCATGCTGATGTCTATGATAAAAGTGTCAAGAAAGGCTAACAGAAACATGTGTAGCTGACTGTAGGACTGTAAAATATCACATGCTTTGGTCAATCCCAAGGATTCAACCAAAATCTCGTCCACCGGTACCTATGGTGCATACTCACCTGTAATCATCACTGAGTCCCAAACATCATCACCCTATGGTTGTTGCTACTGTGAAGGTGATCTCCCAGTACTATGTGATGATGCAAGGGAGAGACATCTCCATGCTCTACTAAGTGTCTCTCCTCCCTGCAAGCCAATACACCCCTCTGAATCCCCTGGTACATCTCTGCATGTCTCTGTGAGCTAGCACTCACCACTGTTTGCTCCTACATACCCATGTAATCCCCTATATACTCATGTAGCATCATGGATCCTGGGTGTACCAATGAATCAACCTCTACATGAAGGTCAACTACTCCCGAAATACAAATGGAAGTGTCCTCAAAACTGCCCCAGGCTTTGGAATCCTCGTGCATATGTGAGTGCTCAACTATCTCAAAGATCCTCGTGGAGGGTAGCTCCTGCGCCTTCGGATCATAAATATCTACACTCATCAGTGATCCTAGGTACTCCTCATGCTCCTCCATCAACTGGTGCTCCTCTGCTAGACCACCAACATCCTCTAACAATGCGACTGAAGGATATATCGGACTCTCCACTAAGATAGATGTAGTGGACCTCTGACGAACCTCCTCAAGAAGCTCCTCTAATCTGGACTCTGATTCTTGAAGGGCTATCTGTGTGCCTCTCAAGAATCCTCGGGTGCTCTCCAACTCATGAGTGAGTCTGTCCACCACCGACTCCTGCTCTCTCAGGGCCCCGTGATACATCTCACCAATCCCCAATAGATAGTCTTTGTCCATCAATAACTACTGGTAGTCGGTTCTCATCACAGACACTCTCTCCATGAGAGTATGAAAGTCATCTATAGCAAATCCCCCATTTGAACTATCATGTGCCATCGATGCCCTCCAGCAACAATAGTCCACCAATGCATGTGTGTCATCAATGCGCCTAGTGGCTGCCATGATCATGTCCTCACTGACTCTCAACTATCCTGCCAAGTAGTGTGACTCCTGATCATAGTCATGCTGAGGTGCTACCTCATGCCCCTCACTGCTAGTGTCAATCCTGCTAGTGTCAACCCTGGAATCCCCAACAACACTCTCTACAAAAGATAAAGCATTGAACTGTCTCCTGTCCACTGTGCTACTGGGTCCTCCTGTATGCGGTTGCACACCATCACCAAATGCTATCTCCCTCTGAATCACACTATATCCTGTATGAGCAGTTGTATCCTCCTGTGCACTCACCCTGCTACTATCATCTGCGCCTGGATCCCATAATGATGTGTCCAGACATGTGCTATGGTCATCCTGACCAATAAGGGGTACACCCTCATCACTTTTGGCTGGTCCTGGAAGTAAGTGTCCCATCCAACTGTCAATCTCCACAGTTTGATCAAACAATGGAGTCTCCAAAAGAAGTGACCCACTCTCCTCATGCCGATATCAATATGTGTGTGTAAGGTCAACTATTTGCATGTCATGTATCTCCTCCAGAACCTTTGGATCCATATGTCCCTGGTGTGCATCCCTCACATACGGCTCCTCTATCATATCTGAAATGCCACTGTAATCCTCATGTGTCATGGCTATCATGGGTGTCTGAACAAGTGACAATTGTGTGACGGTCCTCATAAGAAGCTCATCAGGTCTGGGTGCTAAGTTGCAAACACGTGTGAATCCCCACTAGTGTCACCACTCTGTTGAGGTGTAAGGTCATCAACACTATGTGATATGGTTGTTGAAGTACAGGTGTTATCATCTTGTCCATCTAATTGTTCCTCCAATGCGAAAGGGTCACTATCCTCCTCAAGCGTGCAAGAATCACTAGCCTTTGTGCAAGAGTCACTAGCATCATCGGACTGCTCCAAATAAGCATCTATCACTGCATCCTCACACAACTCATCATTATTGTCATAGTGCATCTCAATAATGTGTTTCTTACCTTTACCCCTACATCTATGATCTGGTTCACAACGCACCTTGCAACTGTAGCAAAGTTTCCTATTCCTACTGGGTGTAGGAATGCTCTGTGCTTCCTTCCATCTTTTGTTTCCCTCTACTATGTTGGTCCAACATGTAACCTCAACTTTGCTCCATTTAGGGTTTTTCATGGATATAAACTGTTGGAGAGTTACTTGAGTCTTAAACCTCTTACTAAGGGCGTGATATTCCCATTCCAACTTACCGCCTCTCTAGCAAAGTCTATAGACTCCATCTTTCCTTATGGAAGATCCCTCAGGCTGGCAGGAGTCTAAGCTCTGATACCACTGTAATGTTCCCAAGCCAAGATGCCAGGAACATCACGTTTTACATGTGTTTTTAACTGTTTTCTGGTTGTGGCATTTCGTCAAACACTTTGCTTATTATGGTCTTTTAAGTTGCGCTAGGATTATACTGATGGTTTTAATGTGTGTTTGCAGCAACAATTAAGAAGATATAGCAATGGAACATACCTCAACAATATACAAGACCAATAATAACATGAATAATCAAAAATGCCTCATATCTGATCTTATTCATAATAGTAGAAGAACCTAATACAATGGATCTGCAGATCTGGTACAATATAGCTAAGAGCCAAATAGAAAAGTGAACATGATCCTTAACAAGATCAAGGGTAGAAGCTACAAGCCTCCAAAGGCCATATGGCTGCAATAGATGAAGAACATGATGAGATCTCGGTCCTCTGAAGTGCCAAACCCCACAACTGCATAAGTCACACCCTGTTGGAACACTGAATACCCTCAACAATTCGGCCCTCTTCCCAAAGGCCTCCAAATACTCTAAAAATCACGGGAAGTGTAGATCGGGCCAAGGTCACACCGGTGATGAAGTCTCAGGCTGATCTGTGAAGAGATGATCCTCCAAATGAACAATCTCCTATTGGACTTGCGCCCTCCTAGGTGAGTGAAACCCTGGATAATTCGGCCCTCCTCCTAGTTGGCCTCAATGACAAGCAAAACACTCTAGAAGTATAGATCCGGTGTCTAGGAACAAGGTAGGATAGATACCTCGCTGAATAATGAAGCTTGAAACCCTCTCATGAGCAGATCCACTTCACAGTTGCGCCCTCCTCTTGAGGGAAATCGTCCCACTCTCAATGCAAATCAAATCTCCACCAAAATCCCTCCGGAAGAAACCAAGAATGGCGCTATGGCCTCTACAAAGAAAACCCAATAGCTATCTCCAAAATCCCTTCTCCTTGGCTAGATCAAACTGATCTAGCTCCACAAATGCGCCCCTCTTTGTTGGAAACCCTCAAGGGTGCACACTCTCTCTCTATGTACCTGTGGCTAATGTAGAACTCCACTGAAGCTGAGTAGCTCTGATGTAGAATGGTGAGGGAGGAATCTTTCACCTCCGTTACCAAGCTTGGATCAGGTTGGGTGGGATCTTTCACCATCGAGCTGATCTCTAGGGTTTGTTAAGTCAAAACCCTCAAAACCCCCAAGGCATGGGCTCACTAGCTAGAAGCCAGATATCAAAACTGATAATCAACATGAATGAGAGAATAGAGGCCCTTGCCTCTCTTTTATCCTTCCTGCTCACCTTGTCCCTCCAAAGTGACTTTACTTTATTAATTATTAATTAATTAATTAAATCACTTTAATTAATTAATTAACTATTTTACCTCTGAAAAAGCACCTTATCTCTCCTTGTGGCTTCCTTGGCCATTGAAAGTCACTTTTCATCATCCTATCCTGTAGTGTGGTTCCTCCTGATTCCAATGAGCTATTACACTAAGAGGTTCCTCCAACTATTATGCCCAATATGACCTCCTTAGTGCATTTAATTAATAACCTATAGCCCAAAATAACTCAAAATCATGGAAATCGTCGAAATGCAACGAAACCAAAGCCAAGTCGTGCGGAACGGATCATAATGATGAAATAAGATGAGCAATGCAAGTTGGACCCCAAAATACCCCTCAATAGTCACTGTACTCGCTATAACCTCCATCTGGCTACTCTGGTCTTCATAACACTCTGTAATGTAATGATGTCCCAAAGTGGGGACATTACATTAGCTCCTTGAAAGAAAAAGCAATAAGAATAAATATAAAAGGCATGATTGGGCTTGGAAACATTTGCATCCATGACAGGTGCAGCTCTCCCTGTTGTCGTCCTTATAAACACTTGCAAACGTGAGCTAAGTCCTGCTCACTTAGTGTGTCCTTGGAGGCACAATGCCTAGGTTCAAAGCCCACGCTGTCACTTTGGCTTGAACCTCTTCCGTCTAGGCTTACTCCTAGGGAAGCCAAGGGGGGTAGACCCTAGTTACTAGATATGATTAAACTTGAAGTTCTAGGAGTTGATTTTAATTTGTTAGAAGGTTGGGGAAAGACTAACCTATGATGCAAAGGCAGCAAATGCAAGATGCAAGATTTAATATGTCAAGAAAAACCCTTCCCTAAGTCAATTAAGACTAGTGCCTAAGGTTGGCAAAAGGGGTCAACTAAAGTTAAGGGTGTTTGATTACAAAAGATTACAAAGATTACAAAGGTACAATTATCTCACAACAAGACTAGATACAAGTACTTACAACAATGAATGAAAGGTACAACAATTATGAACAAGAGATACAAGCTTTACAAGATACAAAGATAACCAAGTGCTTTAATGTGTAGGTGCTCAAAGATATTTAAAACATAAAGGTCATCCACATTAAGCCAAGCATGCCCCAATAGCACTTACTCTATTAGACTGCTTTTCAATGGCATCCACAACACTCAAGATCCAACAAGATGATGCCTCCAAATGGGATGCGCTATCTCTTGAGGGATCACACCATAGAGAGCATGAAAAGAAATACCTGAAAGAACAAATGCTCAACAATACTCAAGATGACACTTAGTTCATTAATCCACCAAGAAGTAAAATTGCATGTGAAATTAAAGACAAGATGTGTGATTGCAATTAATGTTTTTAAACAACCATAAGATATACCCAAGAAAGTGATTTCCTAAAACACTAAGTGGATTTAAAGGTTGCTTAAAGATTTTAAATTCCCACCCCCTAACTAAGTGTTGAACCAAAATCCTCCTCCCCCAATTACCAAATGGTTGTTGGATGCTCAAGAAGTGAGGCAACGTGGCCTACCCTAGCTTCATAGGTCAACCCTAAAGACCCGAGTACTCCCAGAAAGGACGTTGCACGCCGTGAGACCGTCCTCGGCCTAGCACCTTTCGTTGCCTTCCTCAAGCCCCGTTTTAGATGGCGAAGATGGTGAATTTAGGTGTTCTATTAATTCTAATATATTGTTATTCCTTAGGACTAAGTTTTTAGGTGTGTTTAAGAGTGTTTTAGTGACTTTTACTTGCCCAAAATAGGTGAATTAGGCCTGTTATCGCTCAGTTTGTAGTTTAGGTCAAGTAGCTGAAAGGTAAAGGTCAAACTGGAGTAACAGGTGCTTCCCCACCCACTGTCACCTCAATGGGGGGCTCTTTCTATTTAGGGTGGCTAAACCCAAGGGAGACATCCCTGGCAATCTGGGGTTTTGAAAGGTAAAGGCTTAAGGATTAAGGCAAGTTTTCCCTTCACAGATTACCGCCAAGAAGATAGTCAATTGAGGAAATACCACAGAATAAGCACCTGTTTGCGAGACAAGACAACAATAACACTAGTACATGCGGTAGTGGTTATTACTTCATTAATCAAGGACTATCAACATTCAATGTATATGAGCATAAAATAGCAGTAAATATTGACGAAGTCAACGTTTGCAATGATGGCAATGGCATATAATATTACTTGTCAATAAACACTGAACAATATAGCATCCAATGGAAATAATCAACCCTTGAATTAACTCAATGCATTAAATATCAGTTAAATGCTCATATATAACAGAATTGCTGCGTCACTATACTAGAGATGACGTCAGCCTTCCTTTAGGGTTAGTTTGATAGCCAAGGAGGTCAACGTTTTGCAATTTGGCCAATGAAAGTTATCAATACATCAATGTCTATCATTAGATGACTAAGCCACAGTGTTTTCTATCAACCAAAAGCTCAAAAAGGGCATGACGTCATCATTAAACTGAGGGTTAGTAGACGTTAGGGTTAGTTAGGGTTAGTTAGGGTTTCAAATTTGAGGGTTTTGAAAGATTTGTTTTGGCACAACAAGCTCAACGTTGGAGAGATAGACCAGTGCCTTAGGGTATTATGGAGTCAAAAGCAAGGGCAAGATCTCGGGAGGATCAAAATCT
>ML793203.1:72860-89242 GCA_009831015.1 Picea engelmannii | reverse complement strand
GATGAGACCTCCCATCCTCTTGGTTAGGTCTTGTTTTATTATTTTTCTTAGGGTCCCTTTAGTTTCTTATCGAGAGGCCTTTTATTGCCTTCTCGGGGATCCCTGGGCGAAGCATCTCTAGGTTTCATTTCTTATGGCTTTTAGCTTTTACCAGCTGCTTTTACCCCCTGGGCCTTTAGCCCCTTCTTCCCACAGGACAAAGTGTAACCCTTAAAAGGTCATCCTAATGGCCGGACTAGGGGAATGGGATGGATGAATGGGAGATAAGATGTAAAATGATAGAATGGTGGGAGGGGACGATGGCTCTGCAAATCCCCCCTGGTGGCTAACCAAAGCCCATGAATACAAGCTTACTAAGTCACCCCATCAATCACCCCAACAATGGTCAAGTGGATTAGTGTAAGATCCAAGCAGTTATCAGAAATGAAAGGAACCTAATGCATATATAAGAAGGTTATAATGATCAAACATGACACATACCATGATACCTTGGACTAATTACCTCATGGAACAAGAGTCTTCTCTGATGCAAGTCCAAGCCGATGGTGATGGATGCTGTTGCTGCTGACGGGACAAGTCTGGCGAAGAAGAAGAAGGATGGGCCCTCCAGGGCCATGCTCAGGTCAATCCTGCTCTCGGTACTTCATGTCTAGGACCTGTGGGCCTCGAGACATGATCTCCTAGTTATCCCTAGATATCGGGGATAACAAGGCCCAAAACCGAAACTTCAATCAGCTAAGAAAGTGTTCTTAAACCAAGAAATTAGAGCACTTAAACAATGTAAAAAACTTGAGATTAAAGTTGAATTGAAAGGTTATCCTTATACCATATGATTAAAGCCTTAAAACAAGAAAAAACTTGAGATAAATGAATGAAATGGAAGGCAAGAAAAGCTTGCCAAAGAAAAGAAAAGTGCTTTAGCTTATCACCACTTAACCATTAATGTTATTGCATAAAGGTAAAGTGTTGAGGGATGAAAAGTGTTTGTTGAATTTAAAGTGTGTCCCTACACCACATACATGCTTCACATACACTTCACAAATAAATGATGGCAAATGGCCTTAAAGATGAGTTGATTTCAAGTTAAAAGGATTACTCTTTAAACCACTATCAATGCATTAAACCATGTGTATGTTGGATTAGAGCATATGTAATGAAATTTAAAAAAATCTAAAGCATGTAAAAGAGATTATGCCTTAAAGGCTTAAGCTAAAATTTAGTGTGTGTATGAGATCTACCTCTAGAATATTTTAATCATTTAAGCATAAGTAAACCATCAACACATGACTAACCTAGCTAGCTTGAAATGAATGACAAAGGGACAAACCACTTACAATGACACAAGGTGGAGGCAAGCCTACCTTTATTGTGCCAAAGAGGGTTGTAAAAGAGAAGCAGACTAACAAAGATTAGCACAACTAGCCACACGTCCTTGCCCTAGTGACAAGTGGGGCAAAGGAATGAAAAAATGCTTGAAAATACAACTATGCCCTAGCCTTACGATTTTGGGGATTTCTCTCCCAAGATGTAGGCACAAGTTATTATTTACAACAAATGAAATTATACACAAGAGAATAAGCTTCGAAGAACTCACCCAAAATGCTAGAAAAATGAAGGAGAAGGGTGAGACTTTTTACCAACCCAAAGGAGGGACCTTTGGGAGTGTTGTGTGACCAAAATTGGGCTACCAAACCCCTTAACCTGATGAAACCTGCAAAAACCAGCAAGCTATTGCTTGCTGGAAATGATGCACACAACAAGAAAAGTGAGGAAAAATTTATGTTTTAGGGCAGAAATTTTTCACATAAAAATTTTAAGTGAAAAATTGTTTTTTTGTGACCTATCTATGATTGTTAACAAACTGAAATATAGAAGGAAAGAGTAAAGAAACCAGATCTGAAAAGCAATGGAGTTTAAGGGGGTTTTAAGAGTAGACTCTTCCTTGAGGCTAGCCCAATAAAACCCTAGAGGTAAACCTGCAAAATGTGAGAGAGAAGCTACAAAAATAGATAGAATGTGAGTAGATCTAGATGGTAAAATAAAATACTTCGAAATACCCAACTAAACACTTCAGTAGATCTATGATAATACTACCACAAGATCTATCCAAACAAATACTTTGCTTGAAACTTCTACTCTAGATCCATAAAACTTGAAGCAAGAATGAGAGAGAGAAATAGAACAAGATCACCTCAATAGTAGCAAGAAGCAACAAGAATACTCTTTGTTTCTTCAAAATCCTCCAAAGCCTTTCTATTACTCAAGAGGAGAGTGTTGTAGCAACAAGTTGTTCCAACACTCTCAAGAGCAAAATGGAAAGGAAGCACAATGAACCAAAAGAGAGAGAGATGAGGGGGAAATCAAGTAGCATAACAATAGCTCAAGATATGGTGAGGAAATGAGTGAGGGGAGGCTTTATTTATACTTGGGAAGGCAAAGCTATCCCTCTTGGTTGAGTTACAAGTGTCACACATCAAAGATAAGTCACTTTTAGGGTTTTGGTAAGTTAGGGTTTTGGCATGGATGGATGAAGTGGAAATGAGTTGGAGTGAGTTGGCAAGGCTTTGACAAGTTAAATGATGAGTTGTAGGGTCTAGGGAGGCACACCAAGGGATATAATAAGTCTCCCATTAATTTTTTTATTATTTTTTCACTTTTTTGAGACTTTCTAGAAGGGAGGCACACCACTCTAGGAAAAGTGACGTTTTTGCTTAATAGTTAGGTGAGGGGGTGATGTGAGGGTTGGAAAAGGTTAGGAAAGGTTAGGAAAAATCTCTCTTACCTTTATCCACTTTACTTTCATCCATTTGCCCATAAATTACAAAAATGACATTTTTCCAATGTCATGACTTAGCAATTAAAATTGTTGTTTTTGACTTACTGACACTCCCGGTGGACAAACACCTATCAAAAGTTGTCCAACTGAGCTGAAATTTGGTCCAAGGGTGTAGGTGGTGTCTTTCCATTTCTTTTGAGCACAAATACCGCTATCAAAAGCCCAAGGACCTAGTTTTTACAATATTTGCTCAAAAATAATTAATTAATTAAATAATTAAACTCCCAAACTTAGGAAAATTAATTAATTAAAAAAAACTTATTTAGACTCGACGGAATTCCATGAAACTTTCTAAGATGTCATACATGGTCATTTACATCATTCCTAAACAATAGTTACCAGAGGATAATCCCATTAGAATGCCTTTCACCACTTTGGAGGAATTATCATTGGTGGGAGGGAAAAACTCAAGGGAAATTAATAAGGTTGAAAAGCCCAATTAATAACCTGAGGATAAAAAACCCTCAATGAAAGGAACTCCCCTAATGAAGCAATCCCAAGGTAACTGACCTAAATATGACCCATGCAGACCTACTACATTATTAACCCACGCAGGGGTGCGGAAATTCCGTTTACAAAAATTTGTGTTGGAGGCATAAATTGCCCAGTAGAACCAAATTGTCTTCGACATATTAGCATCTGATGATGCATATCTTCATGGCACATGGAGTTGACCCTCTAGTTGAATAGGCGGTCAACACACCCTCTATAGAGGCACCCACAGGTAAGCCACGCATTTCCCTGAAATCATTGCACCCCTTGCCCAAACATCCCTTGTCCACCTCATCCACTCACATGGCTTGGATTTGATTTCTCCCGGAAACACCCCACATCCAGTGAGCATTAGCCCAATAGGACACCCTGTCACTTCCTCCAAACTTGGCTTGTAGATTAGTATAATGTCTGTTGAAACCAGGTCTTAAAAGTTTTTATCTCTAAGACTAAAACTTTTCTTTTCCAAGATTCGGCATTTCATAAGGTATAATCCTCGCTATCAGTTCCAAAAGCCCGGTACCGAAATCCCGAAATGGCTTTTTTTATTTTTATTTTTAACAATAAAGAGCAGAAAACTCAAGTGTTTTTAAAGTCCCGACGCACGTTCTGTAAAGTACTTTTAATCACGATAAATTAAAACCCTAAAGGAGTTAATTAACAATCTTTTAACCTTTCGGGATTCGGGTTCACTCAGAGATTACGTTTTCAATACATATCGAATCGCGAAATCTCGATCCCCGATTTCCCGAAAAAATGGAAGTTAGTTATTGATCCTAATTAATTAAATTAGTAATACCAAAGCTAAGGCCTAAACTAATCTCATCGCGATTTCGGGATTCGGGGTTTAGTGGTGACATACCTCATGTAAGCAAGATCCCCGAAACCCCGAAACGCGAAATCTTGACTCAAAATCAATGTTTAAAATGAACGAACTTCGTTTTAAAAACACAATTAATGGTAATTAAACTTCTTAGGTATTTTCATTTTTTGGTTTCCCTTGAACGAGATCTTTCGAATTTTGAATTTGGAATCGCCGAAATACGGCCATATTAATAATGGATAGCTGGTGATTTCTGTGACGCAAATGCGTATCTCAGAAATATTCTCTGCATTAAAGGTATTAAATTCTTGACAGCTGCGTCAGTACTTTCACCATAAAATGAGTTAAAGGAAAATTAAAGGTCTGTGTTTTGAACCTTATTCTTGTTCTTTCTATCAGGAATAAGTCGCATCCAGCCAAGCTTATACACCTCTCTTCTGTGACAGGTTTTCGTTCCAATACGAAAGTTATGGCACCCAAGAAGGGACCCAAGAAGAGTGAAGATACCGTTGAGATTTTCAACCCAGAGGGAGATGTCATATCCAACACCACGCCACATGCTATCGACTCGATCAAATCCTGGAGACAAATCTATGAAGTTCTGGACTACGAGATCAAAAATTCCCCTAATGATTCCGAGAATCACCTTCGGGACATAGCAGAATCAGACCTTCACAAGATTGCAGCACGCCCACGGCTCATGTCGTACAACGACATGATCAATTGGGCTTTAGAGAAGATTGATATTCCAATGAGAAGCATTTTAAACGATCAAACGGTCATTATCGACTCATTCAGACCTGAACATATCCAGGTAATGTACAAACTCTCACCCAATCCTAAACACATTTACAATGTCGAATTTATAGCTGAATTTCAGAAAAAGGAATGTACTGAGGCAGACCAGACTTATCCTGATTTAATCAAAGGCTGGTGGAGATGTCCATCAAAATTTAGGGACGATACCCACGGAAGTTATGCCACAGCTTCTTTGAATGAGTACATGGTTTATGTAGCCATGATGTTGTGCAGACTCTTCGGCAAAAAGAGTCCCTATCATTTCCCCGCTGAATGGGTGCCCTTTTTAGAGGAAGCATCAAAAGGATATAGTTTCAACTGGAGCAAGATTTTATCTGATAACCTAGCCAAAGAGGTTTCAGATTACAAAGTTGGAAGATCCCGAGGTCAACCAGTGGCCTTTTACATGTCGGCATACATCATGGACGCAATTTGTTTTATGACTCCATTCCCCCTGATGAATTGGAGTTGGAACATAACCTGCCTCAAACCCATTCATGAGTATCACTCTGAGCTGTGGGAAGAAAACGAAAAAAATTGTTTTACGAAATTTGTCATTTCGTAGTAATACCAATGCATAAAATGTTTTTTAGCTGTGACCCTCCTCGCATTTCTGAAATAGTTTAAAAAAACCTCAAGGCAATAGTCGACTGGTTCATTGAAGAAAGCTTCTCCTACATCAGGGTTTATGGGTGCTCAATCCCCCCTCATGCACTTCCAAAATTCCTTCCAGACAGACTGGTGTGTAGGGAAGTAGCACACCAAATAGTGAAAGGCGGTATCCGAATAGAGCTAAAGGCGGCTCAAAAGAAGTCCTAGCCAATCTTCCCTATGCACATCGGGAAATTTTCATTACAAAACTTGGGCCATTCCAAGGTGGAAGCAGAAACACTCGAAGAAGTCAAATTGTTAAATATTGAGTACAAAAGGCATGACCCTTATCAACTAGTGAACAAACACCTGATACACTGCAATATGAAAACATACGAACATGAGGAGTCCCCTTGGAATGACATGTTCAAAGGGACTAAGACTTATAAAGAGGTGTTAGAACGAGTACAGACACTGTCGTCCGACCTACAAGCTAGCTTTCGGACCTTTCAGAAGCATAGACGGAGTAGTCTGCCCAAAGTACTGCAAGGAGAAGCAATCACCCTCCCCCAAAAGCAAGAAAATGTTCCCCCAAGCTTCGAACAGGAAGCACAGAAGAAGGGCAATCCCGAAAAAGTCCCACAGGATACGGAAAGGCCACCACAAAACAAAGAGGCCTTACAAACAAAAAAATCAGAGACAGAAGCAGAGAGGAGGTCCGAGAGACCTCCCGAGTCTAGTAAACTTACTCCCCCTTCATCACCTGGTGTTGATGTCAATACGCCTAAGGCGATAGGAGGGAAAGGATCTACAGAGCTAGGAAGTCCCATAGCTTCCTTAACCCCCTTACAGTCCGCTTTTGGATTCCCACAGACAGGAGCCCTATTTGTTGATGACCTCACCTCTATCTCCATAGATGAGATTCCTCCTTCTGATTATTTTTTCAGCAGAAAAAGGAAGGTCGTCCTGAAACAAGAGATGTATATGAAGGAGGGGAGTATCGTAAAAAAGCATAAAGTCTTGATAGATAGACAGAATTTGGAGGAGGAGGATTTCGCTACAGAGATAGCAGGTTCCATGGGAGCCATGGCAACAACAAACTTTTTTACCGTGGGAAACATGAGAACGAGGATAAAGAAGAGTAATAACATGATAGCTCAATTACAAGATCAGTTAAAGAATGCTGAGAAGAACATTAGAGAAGAGGTGAGTAAAAGCTTGGAGCAGACTAGGGCTGTCGAAAGGCTAGAAATTCAATTACTCAAATCAAGCCTGGACAAAATGAACCAGAAGACACAAGCAAGTTAGGTGCAGGTTGCTCAGCGAAAGGAGCATGCAGAACAGTTACAGGCTAGGTTAAATTTGATGGGAGGTCGGGTTATAGATTTAAAGGATTTCCAGACCCTCTCACTGGAAACGCATACAAAGATATAAGCCGAGCAGCAGGGACTGATCTCCAAAATAGGGATCGTCCAGAATTACCTTCAAGAGGTAAGCGAATCTCTTGATAATATTATTTTACTAGAAAAGGAAGCTAAAGCAGCGAGGAATACTTTCCAGAAAGCGGTTGCATGTTCAGGAAATAAAGAGGCAACAAAAAATATAAAGCTCTCTGTCACAGAACAAATAAAAGGAGACATCATGCTCAAGGTATGGGAAACAAATATGTCTGAGAGCAAGAAGATAGTCAAAGAAATCAAAGATGATTGTGAAGGAATCCTCGATTCTTTGGATAAGCAAGCATTAGGGATTGAAAAAGATGACTGCTCCGAGTCACTAGGGCAGATAAACATTGAAAAGCAGCAGTTGGACTGCAAAGAAGGTTTGAAGAAGATTCAGACTGAAATTTTACAATTGAAAGAAATCGATGTCAACCTAATAAACAGATGGTTGGTACAGCCCAGTTTAAAATTGCAGGCGATCAAGTTTTCCAACCAAGGTTTTGAAGATCGGTTCCCAAAGGTACAAAGAAAGTTCTATCTGTTTGAGACTAAAGATCTTCCAACACCTCCTAGAAACTTTGTCCATTTTCTGGAGAAATGTATTGAATGTGTAGCATCAAAGGAAGGAGAGACTTCGACCAAGCAATGAAGATCGTTTGGAAACTCATACTGTTGAAATGATATATAAACAAAAGTTAATCGTGCAACGGTTAAGGTTGCAGTTTTGTAACTACTTTTTTCCTAGGAAGTAGGAGATTGTTAACCATCAAGTATGGATGACCTTGTATAAATACAGGGAACGAAGACTAAAACAGGGGCTTTTTGATCTCTCTGAAAAAGATTGTTGACGAAGTAATTTTGAAGAAACTCTAAATTAATAGAAATGCAGATTGAAGATTCCAGATCTTGTCACCTCTGAGTTATGTGTTTCCCTGTCATTTCATCTTTCTTACACATGTTTAATTGATGAATGCTTGACCACAGTTTAGTACAACCTCTACTGTGAAAATTATTATTTTTGTTATTTCAAATCATTTACAGTTTTTCCTCTTGTATCCGTTGTCAACAGATACAAGACCTGTAGATGCTTAGATTTCAACATCATATGCTTCATTAATATTTTTATCATTTCCCAGTCTTCTGTTACAATGTGAGATTCCTCCGAAATTGATGCCTCATTTTGCTAATAGCTTTATGTTTTTCTCCATATCATGCATATTTCTTTTCTTTAAAGTTTAACTCAGATACAAGAAAAGGCCTACAATTTGATCTGACTATTTATTTATGTTTTAACATCATTCTCGTTACTTTGTGGAATAGAGATAATCAGCCTAAAAAGAAAGCACAGAATCTTATCCTCCTTTACTTTCCATCTTCATGACAGTACCAGTTGCAAGGTAGCCTAACAACGAGCCCGGTCTCTTGGATCAAACCAGCATTGCTCTAAATTTATTTAACACTATTTTACAAACAACAAATAACCGGTTTGACTTAGAACGTTCATGGGCAGCAATTGAGAGAGATATCAATATCCAAGAAAACTGGGAGTTTCAACAGAGACAGTTGAGAAACCGACAATAGCCTTTACCTTTTTATCAGTCTTTATTCTATTCTTAGCTCCCTCTGTTTTTTCAGATGCCTTGACGATATACTTTAAAGCCTTAAAGTATAAACTCAGGAACAACAATGTCTTTGAGCACTTGTCCGGGTAAAAGGGGTTTTATGCACATGTTTAATAAAATTGATGATTAGATGTGATTGACATTGCTATGATCCCTGTGACTTATGAGCCCATGGAGGGTGTATTTGTTGATGTTTCAAAACCATACCCAATGACAAATACCCAGATGGACAGGTACACATGGGGAGATGATCAGTTTGGACCTCCATGGGGTTGAAATCCCACCAGATGGATGTTGAGACCACAGCAGGGGGTAGAGACAGATCAGAGGGTTTGCATCGGAGAAGAGGAGGACGTTCCACCAGAGGCATCTTAGCAGGCCTATACCCAAGAGGGTTGTTCCCTTTCCAACAGGATGTTGGTCTTGGAAGGCCCATGACGTCGCCCAGGACACTCATGACGTCATCCAGTGCTTGTGGAGGTTTTGGGAGGCAGTTGTGGCACGTGTGGCAGCTGTCGAAGGCCCAAGCGGGCCTAACGTTTTGCTCCAGGAGGCCAACGTTGCCCTAAAAGGGGCTAACGTCACCCTAAAAGGGCATGACATCTTCATTTATGCTTGATTTAGGGTTTTATCATGACATTTAATGTAAAACAGTATTATTATGTATTTTTGGCCTTATCGACCTTTTGTGACCTAAAATTAAATTAAGGTCATTGTTATGGTATAAGTAAGAGAGATAAAACTCTCTTTTATTCATCATCTTTCACTCACACTTGTGTGAGGTCTGAAATTTGCACCCTCCTCTAGGGTTTTGGCTGAAATTACTAGTGCGCACTTGTTGAAAGAGGCTTATTTTGGCTATTTTTGGCATTTTCTTGGTGGAAGGTTTACAACTAGGGTTTGGCTTGATGAATGCTTGGTAAATGTAAGTGAATTTTTACAATCCTACCCTTACTTGAATGGTTATAGTATTTTACTTGCATTTGGTTAATGAAATTTGTTGGAATAAACCCTAGGAAATAAGCACATGTTGGTGTCCTTATTTTAATTCCCTACTAAGATTGTGCCAAGGGGTTTTTTGCCTGTTGAAGACATTGTTAGGGCCTTGCCATTGCAATACCCTACCTTTGCTCTTCATCCTAGCCGATTATACTTTGTCATTGAGCTAAAGAAGGAGGAAACGTGCTAAGGCCTAGGGTTGCCTACACCTTAGTAAACCGTTTTCCCCTAGGGTTTGATGGTTGAAGCCTTGGCTTACCAACACCTCACCATCAAACGCCTCTTGTCTTTGGCCTTGCCATTATCATATTGTTCTTCAACTCTTGTCGCTATTTTGACTCCATTTGCCCTGTGAATGCATTGATCTAAGACCTTTATGCTTGAGTGCCTTAATCACAAACTTCAAAACCTTTGAACAATCACTAATACCTTCTAACCCTATTGTTGCCATTATCCATTTAATTTATAATTATACTTTGCAGCATTTTATGCTTCTTTAAAGCAATTGAAAGATTGGTTGATGTATAGTAGTCTTTGCTTCTAATGAAAGTTGATATTGTAACATTGATGATAAATCGTTCTTGTTCATTTTGAAGCTTCTTAAAAACATTTATTGTGAAGTAACATATTGTGATCATTGCTGCTATACATCATTGATTTGCTTCATCAATATTATCAGTCAATTGTTTTATTTCAGAAACTCTCCAATTATATGAAGTACTAACCAGCAAGTGATCTTGCAAATATATAGTTTCTTGTTGCTTTGTTCCGGGCAGGTACATTTCTGGTTATTATTATTTTTATTGGATGTTTAGCCGGACTTTCTGATCGGCGGTGACTTGTGAGGGGGAAACTTTTACCTTATCCTTTACCCTTTGCCTTCTCAAAACCCCAAGTCACCGTGGACGTCTCCCCTGGGCCTACCACCCTAAATAGAAAGAGTTATCCTATCGAGGTGACAGCGATAGGATAGTCTCCAGTTATGTCAGTTTTCCTTCCATTTACCTTTCCTTTACATCCAAGTACAAACTGTGCGATAACAAGCAAGAAACAGAGGGACCCATAAAAAATAAAAAAATCAAGACCTAGTTGGAGGATAGGGGGTCTCATCACGAGCCAGTCTATTAGGTCCATGGGCATGTAGCGGTATGACACTACCAACAACTGGTCACCAGGCTAGGGTAGTGGCTCTTGGTGGCATAGCCAAGAGAAAGGGAATCTCATCTCGAGCCAGCCTTCTCATTTCCGTGAAATGCTTGTGGGTAACATTGCCACCACTGGTCACCACACCAGGGAAGTGTCCCCTAACTAGCCTCTTGAAAGAAAAAGCAATAAGAATAAAAGATAAAAGGCATGAATGGATTTGGAAACATTTACATCCATGACAAGGTGTAGCTCACCCTCTTCAGAGGCAACCACAAGTAAGCCATACATTTCTCTGCTATCACTGCACCCATTGCCCAGACATCCCTTACCACCTCATCCACTCACATGGCCTGGATTTGACTTCATCCCGAAACATCCCACATCCAATGAGCATTAGCCCAATAAGACGTCCTAGGATCCCCTCCAAACCTGGCCTGTAGAATAGCATAATGTCTTTGAGCACTTGTCCGGGTAAAGGGGGTTTCATGCACATGTTTAAATAACTTGATGGTTAGATGTGATTGACATTGACATGATCCCAGTGACTTATGAGCCCATGGAGGGTGTATTTGTTGATGTTGCAGGGCCACACCCGATAGACAGGTACATATGGGGAGATGATTAGTTCGAGCCTCCATAGGGCTAAGAGCCCACCAGATGGATGTTGAAACCCCAGCCAGGGGCAGAGACAGATCAAAGGATTGCACAGAGAGAGAGGAGGACGTTTCACCAGGGCCATCCTGGCAAGCCTGGACCGAGGGGGGTTGTGCCCTTTTCACCATGATGTAGGCCTTGGAAGGCCCATGATGTCACCCAGGTCACCCATAACGTCACCCAGCGTTTTGGATGTTTTGGAGGTAGTTGTGTGCCAAGTGGCACGTGTGGCAGGATCCTGAGGTCCAAGGAGGCCTAACATTTTGTTCCAGGAGACCAACATTGCCCAAAGAGGGCCTAACGTCACCCTAAAAGGGCATGACATCACCTTTACTGCTTGTTTTAGGGTTTAATTATGACATTTAATGTAACAACTGGATATTATGTGTAACTGGCCATGTCGGCCTTTTTGACCTAATTCTGGTCATTGTAACTGTATTAATAAGGGGAAAATTAATTCTGGTCATTGTAACTGTATTAATAAGGGGAAAATCATTCTTATTTTTTATCATCTTTCACTCACACTTGTGAGGACTGAAAATTGCACCCTTCTTAGGGTTTCTTGGTTGAAATCTTAGGCGCACTTCTTGAGAAGGCTTATCTTGGATTATTTTGGCAAAGTTCTTGGTGGATGTGTTCAACTAGAGTTCTTCTTGATGTATGTAAGTGATTTTTCTGCAATTCTTCTTAATTGAATGGTTATAGTTTAATTTATCTTGCATTTACATTCAAGATTATGAAATTGCTTGATTAAACCCTAGGAAGACTAGCACATGTTATTGTCTTAGCTTCAAAAGCCTTCACCTACTAGATCTTGTCAAAAGGACATTTTTCTTGAAGCATGTGCTAAGGTCTTGCCATTCCAACACCTTAAGTGCCCATTGCTTCATCTTAGCCATTTTTGCTTCATCTTTGATTTGAGGAAGGAAATTCTACTAAGGCCTAGGGTTACCTACACCTTAGTAGCTAGTTTCCCCTAGGGTTTGATAATTGGAGCCTTGTGTTATCAACACTCCAATCTATCAACCTCTCTTGTCTTTAACTCTTCTACTATCATTTTCTTCAACATTTGTTGCCATATTCATTGACTCCATTTGCCCTAAAGCACTAGTCTAAGTCCTCCTATGAGTAATTGACCAAGATAACCATCAAAACCTATTCTTTGAGCAACCTGTTATACCCCACTTTTAGGGATAACTAAGGAGATTATGTCTCGAGGCCCATAGGTCCTAGACATGGAGTACCAAGAGCCAGATCGACTTGAGCATGGCCCTAGAGGGCCCATCTTTTCTTCCTTCCAACGCCTCCACTTTGTCAGCAGCAACAGCATCCATCACCTCAGCTTGGTCCTGTATCAGAGATGGTTCTTGCTCCATGAGGTAATGAGTCTAGGTATCATGGTATATGTCACTCTGATCCTCAAAACCTTTGAATATGTGCATTTAATTCCTTTTGTTTCTAACGGGTGCATGGATCTTATACTTATCCTCTTGACCATGTATGGGGGGAATGACAGGATGCCCTAGCAAGCTGGTGCCCATAGGTTTTGAGTTGCCACTGGGGGGATTTCTGAAAAGTCATCGTCCGCTCCCGTCATACTTACCACTTTCCATCTTACTTCCCGCTCATCCATCCCATTTCATTAGTCTAGGCATTGGGTTGGCCAATCATTCAAGGGTTGCACCTTGCCTTGTGGGAAGAAGGGGCTAAAGGCCCAGACGGTAAGAGCAAGCTGGCAAAAGATAAAGGCCTAGAAGTAAAACCTCGAGATGCTTCGCCCAGGGATCCCCGAGAAAGCAATAAAAAGCTTCTCAGCGAGAAACAAGAGGGACCCGTAAAAAATAATAAAACAAGACCTAGTCAAAGGATGGGGGGTCTCATCACGAGCCAGCCTATTAGGTCCATGGGCACCTAGCAATATGACACTACTAGAAGCTGGTCACCACACCAGGGTAGTGGCTATTGGTTGCATGGCCAAGAGAAGGGGGTCTCATCACGAGCCAGCCTTCTCATTTCCGTGAAAGTGCTTGTGGGTAACATTGCCACCACTGGTCACCACGCCAGGGCAGTGTCCCCTGATTAGCTTCTTGAAAGAAAAAGCAATAAAGAATAAAGAATAAAAGGCATTAATGGGCTTGGAAACATTTGCATCCAGAACAGGTGCAGCTCGCCTTCTATAAAGGCACCCACAGGTAAGACTTGCATTTCCCTGCTATCACTGCACCCATTGTCAAGACATCCTTTATCCACCTCATCCATTCAACGTGACTTGGATCTGATCTCTTCCGGAAACATCCCATTCCCAGTGGACACTAGCCCAATAGGATGCCCTGTCACTTCCTCCAAACTTGCCTTGCAGATTTGTATAATGTCTTTGAGCACTTGACTGGGTAAAAGGGGTTTTATGCACATGTTTAATAAAATTGATGATTGGATGTGATTGACATTGCTATGATCCTTGTGACTTATGAGCCCATGGAGGGCGTATCTGTTGATGTGCAGGATCATACCCGACGGACAGGTACCATATTGGACAGGTACACATGGGGAGATGATTAGTTCGGACCTCCATGGGGCTGAAGAGCCCACCAGATGGATGTTGAGACCCCAGTAGGGGGCAGAGACAGGACAGAGGGGTTTGCACCGGAGAAGAGGAGGACGTTCCACAGAGGCACCCTGGCAGAGCCTTACCTAGGGGGTTGTGCCCTCTCCACTTGAACGTTGGCCTTGGAAGGCCCATGACGTCACCCAGGATGCCCATGACATCATCCAGCATTGTGGACATTTTGGGGAGGCAGTTATGGCAGTGTGGCACGTGTGGCAGCTTGGAGAGGCCCAAGGAGGGCTAATGTTTTGCTCCAAGAGGCCAATGTTGCCCTAAAAAGGGATAACGTCACCCTAGAAAGGGCATGACGTCTTACTTTTGCTTGATTAGAGTTTAATTTATGACATTTAATGTAAAACGGTATTATTTGGTATTTTGGCCTTATCGGCCTTTTGGTGACCTAAAATTTAATTAAGGTCATTTGTACTTTATAAATAGAGAGCTAAAACTCTCATTTTGAAGATCATCTTTCACTCACACTTAGTGAGGTCTGAAATTTGCGCCCTACTTTAGGGTTTTTGGCTGAAAATTGATGCGCACTTGTTGAAGGAGTCTCTTTCTTGGCTATTTTGGAAATTTCTTGGTGGAAGGTTTACAACTAGGGTTTTGCTACATGAATGCTTGGTGGATGTAAGTGAATTTCTGCAAAACACTTCTTTATTGAATGGTTATGGTGTTGTTTACTTGCATTTTGTTGTTATAATTTGTTGGATTAAACCCTAGGGGACAAGCACATGTTGGTGTCCTTGTTTCATGTCCCTACTAAGATAAGCCAAGAGCCATTTTGATTTGCTGAAGTTAGATAGAGCCTTGCCATAGCAACACTCTAATCCTACTCTTCTAGCCTAGCCGTTTTTTATCTTGTCTTTGAGCCAAGGAAGGAGAAAATGCACTAAGGCCTAGGGTTTCTACACCTTAGAGAGCCATTTTCCCTAGGGTTTGATTGATGAAGCCTTGCCTTAGCAACACTTCATCATTAAACTCTCTTGTCCTTAGCCACAGCATTTATCACTCAAGCTATTCGTTTTTATCTTGTTAATGAGCTAAAGAAGGAGGAGAAAGCACTAAGGCCTAAGGTCTCTACACCTTAGTGAGCCTTTCTCCCCTAGGGTTTCATTGTTGAGGCCTTGCCTTAGCAACACCTTAACATTTAACCCTCTTGTCTTTGGTTGTATCACTATCATCACAGCCCCTTCAACATTTGCAGCCATTTGACTCCATTTGCCCGAATGACGCACTGATCTAAGACTTCTTGTGTTGAGTACCTTGATCATAGACACATCCAATACTTTGAACAACCACTAATTCTTCTAACCCTAGCTTAGACTAACAATCACTAACCCTATTGTTGTCGTCATCTATTCATGCTATAAACATCTCTATTGCAGCATTTATTCATCTTTAGAGTAATTGAATGATTGGCTAAAGCGTTGCTTCTAGTATTGTTACATCGATGATAAATTGCCATTTGCTTATTGTGAAGCTTCATTAGCATTTATTAAGAAGTGATATATACTGTAATCATTGCTATTATATAACATTGATCTACTTCATCAATATTATTGGTCAATTGCTTATTATCATAAAGTCTTTTATGTGAAGTACTAACCAGCAAGTAATCTTGCACATCTATAGTTTCCTTGTTGCTTTGTCTCGGGCAGGTACACTTTTTTGGTTATTACTTATCTTTATTGGTTGATTAGCCGGGACTTTCTGATCGGTGGTGACTTGTGAGGGGGAATATTATACTTAGCCTTTCAAGCCTTTGCCTTCTCAAAACCCCAGGTCACCAGGGACGTCTCCCCTGGGCCTACCACCCTAAACAGAAAGAGCTATCCCATTGAGGTGACAGTGGTGGGATAGTCTCAGTTACGCCAATTTGCCATTCTTTCATCCTTCTTTTACATTAACTACAAACTGTGCGATAACATTTTGGCGCCATTGTCGGGGAACACTGAGTCAATTCTCCTCAAGACGACACTTTTCGGTAAGCCTTTCCTCAAGAGTCTTTATATTAGAAGCTTACCTGGCGACTCTACTAAGGGTGATTTCCCTTATCTCTTTGGTAATTTCAAGAAAATTATCTGGCGACTCCACAAATGACGACCCTAGGGCGTCAGTACATACCTCCATCTACTACTATGGTGATCTGGATTATTTTCGGCACGAAATGAGAGCGGAGATATAATAAAGAAATGCACAGAGATATTGTAGATATTCAATAATATAACAGAAATGTATCAGAGATGAAACCATAAACACAGATGTACAGTAATACACGATTTCTATTAATCAAAGAAATGTACAGAGACTGTAAAAATACAGAGTGAAAGACTCGCTAGAATGGTGGCAGCTTATCTCTGAGAAGAGATGT
>ML793202.1:672183-690719 GCA_009831015.1 Picea engelmannii | reverse complement strand
CTCTCCATTACAACACAACAATGCTCAATAAGCCATTACAACACAACAATGCTCGAAGCCATTACAACACAACTCAATGTTCATTATTACAACAATACTCAATGTTAAACTCAATGTTCATTATTACAACAATACTCAATGTTATTATTAGCCATTACAACACAACAATGCTCAAAGCCATTACAACAATACTCAATGTTATTATTAGCCATTACAACACAACAATGCTCAAAGCCATTATAGCCATTACAACAAAGCCATTACAGCCATTACAACACTGCTCGAAGCCATTACAACACAACTCAATATTCACTATTACAACAATACTTAATATTATTATTAACCATTACAACACAACAATGCTCGAAGCCATTACAACACAACTCAATGTTCATTATTACAACAATACTCAATGTTATTATTAGCCATTACAACACAACAATGCTCGAAGCCATTACAACACAACTCAATGCTCATTATTACAACAATACTCAATGTTATTGTTATGATTAAGTTTTTTCTTTTTATTTCCCAATGCCCATTATTACAACAATACTCAATGTTATCATTACAACACAACTCAATGCTCATTATTACAACAACACTCAATGTCATTATTACAACAATACTCAATGTTATTGCTATGGTTAGGTTTTTTCTTTTTATTTCCCAATGCTCATTATTACAACAATACTCAATGTTACCATTACAACACAACTCAATGCTCATTATTACAGCAATACTCAATGTGATTGTTATGGTTAGGTTTTTTCTTTTTATTTCCCAATGCTCATTATTACAACAATACTCAATGTTATTATTGTTATGGCTAGGTTTTTTCCTTTTATTTCCCAATGCTCATTATTACAACAATACTCAATGTTTTTGTTATGGTTAGGTTTTTTCTTTTTATTTCCCAATGCTCATTATTACAACAATACTCAATGTTATTGTTATGGTTAGGTTTTTTCTTCTTTATTTCCTAGGGAAATAAATAGTATAGTTCTTTGCTCTTTTGAATCAAAGGAAATTTAATATTTTAAATGCTCGAAGCCATTACAACACAACTCAATGCTCGTTATTACAACAATACTCAATACTCATTATAGTTCATCACGTCAATTGAACTTCCCAATACTCATTATTACAACAATACTCAATACTCTCATTATGGGTTCGTTATGCCAATTGAACTTCCCAATACTCATTATGAGTTTACTCATTATTACAACAATACTCAATACTCTCATTATGAGTTCATCATGTCAATTGAACTTCCCAATACTCATTATTACAACAATACTCAATACTCATTATGAGTTTACTCATTATTGCAACAATACTCAATACTCATTATGAGTTCATCTGGTGCAGACCCACTCGGCCCTCAGGTCGAGGATCCGCTTACAGGATCGTTCTTCATTTCCCTTTGAGTCGGATCGACTCTTTCAATTCCCTGCTTGAATCTTCTTTCTTTTGATCCACAGGTCCTTTCGGAAGCTTCCCTGGCATGAACGACACTAGGTGCAAGCTCCCCCTTCTCCGCGTGACCACTGGCTATGACCAAGGCCTAAATTGAAAGGCGCTTGTCACAACTCGCCTCTCGTGAGTTCGTGAGTCGAGACTCTCGACTCTTCCTGTCCAACCCCATGATATCTGAGATCGCGAGACAGGTATAACTCCTTCCCTTGTCAGCGCCCCCCGCGTGTGACCACCGGCTAGACTTCCCACTAGTGCTTCTCGCCTTTCGCCACTTCGCAAGTCGAAAGGTTGGGCTTTCGTCCCCTTATCTTATGAACCCCCAAGACACGAAAAGTCAACGGGGTGTCGACTCTCTTCAATGAACAAAGTGTGTCCGCCTGTCTATTCCACGGGCCCACCTTCCGATTTTTCCACGTGTCCCTTACGCTACACTTCGCACTTCGCCACTTCGCTCCTCGAAGTGCTGTCTCTTTTATATCACGACACCCGAAGTGCCGAGATCCCAAACTCCTCGATGTACCTAAGCGTCGAATTGCCGAATTTTGACACGTCGTCCACGCAGTCCCACAACAAAACTTCTCGCCCTTTCGAGACTTCGCCTCTCGCAACCTAGAGTACCCAACCTTTGGGCTCTCGCCTCACGAACCTCCGAGTTCGCGAGATCTCTAGATCTCTGCCACCTGTCCTCCTCGGATGGACGACTCTGATCCACTCGCCACTTCGCTACTCTCCTTTCGCGACTTCACGAACCTTGACAAAAAACCTTTGACCCTTCAACTCATGAAACCCTGAAATGAGATTTCGTGAGTGATCCAACAGCCCTCGCTGACTTGGATCCTACGACCCTGATTTCTTCTGAGCTTACGCTTGAGGAAAGCTCATTGTAACATTCCTGCTTCTCTGCAAGATCTGACGGCTCTTGTGACTTCGCGAATTCTTCTCAAAGAATTCCAACCGTCTGTTTCTTCCTGGACAATTCCTGGGAATTTTAACCAAGTATTTCTCTGCAGAACTTACCCGCCTGCAATGCAAACTTGCTACGCCTCCTTTCAACGCCTCAAGGCACCAACCTTCTGTGCTTTTCTTCAACAACTGCGAAGACCCTATCCCTCTTGAGATTTCTCCAACTCCGAGTCTTAAAGAAGACTCCCGCACACACTCCTTGTGGTGAATTCTCCAATTACTTCAAAGAATTGAAGTCCTTCGACTCCGTGCACTCCCTGCAGTAGTAGTCCTTCAACAATTTCTCAGGTTCGCAAACTCTGAGACTTTACTCAGCCTGCACACACCTTGCACGACTCCTGTGCTCAACTTGCACTTCTGCGAGAATGAGAACAACGTTAACCCTCCTGAGCTTTCAGAGATAAAACTCCGAACTCTTGTCAACGCACTCCTTGCGGACAACTTCATTGCACTCCTTGCAGGAACTCTTGCTCAGATAGAGAAACAATTGAAACTCATTCCTTACTCTCTCTCAGACTTCAAACACAAAGAATGAAATCATATACACATCATATAAAGCAAATGTATAACAGAAAGTAAACATCCATGAGCATAACATTCAACATGCATACACAAAGAATAATACGACACCATGAATTTGAATCGAAGCTCTTTCTATTAATTCAAATCTCTATACATGGGTGTTTTCAACTACAACTCTTTGCTCTCTTCTCTATACTCTATGCTCTATCTTGACAATCCTTCTACAACTATACAATGAGGGTGTCTATATCATGTTTCCCTCTTGTGCTCTAAAACTGTCTAATCTAGAATTAAATTCTATCTACCTACATTCATTACACATAAAGGCTCCTATCTACTATGGACGAGAGCGGATCGCTCAAGGTCCTTTTACAATAATACAAGCATGCCTCCACTTAATGACTTCATTAATATTTCAAAATATTTTCAAAAACTGTGCTCGATGCTGTTAGTGTCGGAAGTCACTCCTGGATTGCTTGCAGGAGCAGAGCCTGACACCCATCAGTTTAATGTCACGATTGTTTATAAGGGGTGATCAAATGGAGATAATGGCTCAAGGAGGTATCACTCTAAATTAGGGACTGAGTCTGGTACGTAAAGAACAAAGGAGGTATGGAATCCTAACTTCAGCCAGTGGGTTGATTAAAAGATGAGCAGGTGGAAGATTTAGGAGAAAATGAACAAACAACTCTGGGCGTTCGGCTTGCAGCGGTTTGTAGGGGAAAAACTCTGAAGACAGGATCCTCCTGGTTTCAGGGCTTCGAGAAACTGAATAAAGGACTTGACTGGGTCCTCCAATTCCAATTCATTCAGCGTCAAAGAAATCACAGGAACTGATTAGAGGCTCCGTAACTATTACAGTGATCCATTACAACATCATCCTATAATAGCTACAGCTCGACTGGATCCTCCAATTCCGAGCTACTCTAACATAGTGTAAACAAAGATATGAAAGAAACTGGCATCCATAAGGCAAGAAGTCTCCAAAGTTCATACATAACCAGAACAATAATGCTTCATTAAAACTTTACAAGCGGGAGCTCAGCTCAACCATTGATAGATACAAAATGTGAGAAATTTCCTCTAAATACTTAGAGAAAAACCCACAGAAGCCAATTCGAGACATGGCATTGATGACATTACGTATGCATGTTTTACTGCGCCTGCAGTCTCTAGACGTTCGTGGACTTCAGTTAGACGCAATCACATTCCAACAAGACCTGTGAATGAAATGACCAGCTTACAGTCATTTCTGGACCTTCCATTTATGGTGGAAACAATGTCCAACCACCATCAACTGCTGCAATAACTGATTCATTGGGATTGGGAAAGGCCCCGGCCGACTCTGCACCTACAGAACATGGAAGCCTTCATGGCGAACGGATGGTGACATGGCAGGGGTAGTTGGACATGCTTGATGTAGATATGGGATGAAGAGAGGCTATGTGGACGGATGGGCAGAGGGAAAGCGATAGGGCAAATGTACGTGGCAGAATTCACGAGCTTTGAAGTGTACGAGCCGGGTGGACGAGACACAGGGGACGGGAGGAAAATATGAGTTGGCATGACACGGGGATGGACGTGGCGGCAAGGAGGCATGTGATGAGGTTTCGGGTTTTCGGGGATTCGGGATTTTGAGATGCGCGAGATCCTTTCCTCTGGGATCTCCGATATCATGATGTGTGATGAGCTCCTCCTCCTGGGAGCTAGCCCCTACCGGCTAGAACACAGTCCATATGACCTGTCCCTACGTGACCGCAGTCAAACTTTCCATCAGGTTTTCGGCGTTCTTGACGACATGACGTTTGTGTCCACGGGACTTGCGATTCCCCAAAACCTGATGGCCCATGGCCGTTGAATTGTCAACGGTCCACTCCTCATTGCAAAGTCTACCACCTATCCTCCACAATTGATAGTCGTTCCCACCTATCGGGAAATCGCGAATCGCGATTCTGAAACACATGAAACTCTAGCTCCCGGGATCCCCGATATCCCGATTTCCGATGAGGCCCTCCCGCGGAGCTTTCTCCGATGGCGCTAGATAATATTGCTAACATTAGGCTCCATGGGGGATAGAGTCATCCCTGTGATGCTCTAAGGACTCAATTGCAGTTTCAGTGCCTTGCTGTTGGGATATGGAGTCATTATTAGGCCGCAGAAATAGAAACAACAACGATCAAAAGAACAAAAAGGGCAATATTTACACACAAAGAAGCCACTGGAGGCTCAGACAATAAATTTTCGCAGGAAATGCCCATTCACTGGGCTGCTAAAAACTTCTTCACCTTCCAAATCTCACAACCTGTATGTGTTATTTGAAAAAGTCTCGGAGATTCTGAAAGGCCCAATCCACATGGCTTCAAAATTGGCGTGTTTTCCCTTATCTTGTTTAGGAGCATCCCACTTCAGCACAAAATCTCCTATCCGGAACCACTCCTTCTTGGCCTTCTTATCGAAGACCTCCTTGATCCTTTGCTGGTGGTTCTAAATCCTGTCCACTGTCTGCTCTCTAGTCTGTTGGACCTCTACTAGCTGGTGAATCCTTCTGATCATGTCATTCAGCTCTTCTTGATAATCCTGGAAGAATTTCGCTATAGGAATGGCCAACTGAGAAGGGAAAACAGCTTCGGCTCCATAGACTAACTGGAAAGGGGAGAGACCTATAGATCTCTTTGTAGTTACCCGATCAACCCATAGGGCGAATTTCAACTTTGAATTCCACGCCCTTTTTTTGTCTTCCAACAACCTTTTGATGATCCTTATCAGGCTTTTGTTGGAGGACTCCGCTAGACCGTTGCCCTGTGGATAATATTTGGTGGAATGGATCAATTTGATCCCGAACTGTTCACAGAACTTGTCTAGTGGTTCAGCCCCGAAAGCGGCTGCATTATCAGTGACAATCTTATTTGGGTAGCTGAACCTTGTGATGAGGTCCTCTAAGAATCCGATGATTACCTTGTGGGAAGCACTCCTGGTGGGGACAATTTCAATCCACTTGGTAAAGAAATTTGTAGCAGTCAGGATCCACCTGTGCTACCCACTGGAGGCAGGGTGAATTTCTCCAATGAAATCTAGGCCCCACTGCTGGAAAGGCCCTGAAACCACCACCGGTTTTAACGACAGAGACCTAAGCTGCTGCTTTCCTGCAAATTTTTGACAATTGATGCAGGCTCTGACTCTTTTGCAGACATCGGTGAACATGGTAGGCCAATAGTATCCAGCCCTGAGGATTTTGTGGGCTGTGGTTCTCCAGAAATGGTTCCCTCCACATAGGCCGTTGTGAAATTTAGCCACGATCATCTCGGCCTCTGGTGGATTTAGGCATTTTAAAAGTACCCCCAGGGGGTATTTCCAATATAGCACCCGATCGATTAGGCAGTACCTGACTGCTTTGAGCTTTAGAGCTCTAGCTTTGCTTCTTTGCAGGCCGTTTGGAGGCCGCAGCTTCTGCAGAAAGTATATGACATCCTTATACCCAGAACATCGAGCCAATGGGGGCTCCCTTTGATGGTCTACGTCAAGCAGTCGATCCTGCTGAATACCTGAGCATTCGTTGATGAAACTTATTCCCAACGCTTGGCAGTTTGCTTCAGCCAACAGCTTGGCTAAACCTTGCCCAGGATTTTGGCTATCCATTTACTCCTCCTACTGTCTATGTCAGGCTGAATTAGAATGTCTTTAACAACAGCCGAGGGGACATAGGCGATGATCTTTGACTGGAGGATGTAGGTTCTAAAAGCTTTGAGAGATTTCACTAGATCATAAGCTTGTTTCTCCATAACGTCATACCTGACTTCGGCATCCCTTGGTGCTCAACTGAAATAAGCAATAGGCTGCTCTATCCCATTGTCATTTGTCTGCAATAGAACAACAACCACTGTGTCAGGTGAGGCAAAGGAGAAAATAAGGAAATCCTTTGAGTAGTCGGGACTGATAAGCACAGGAGCTTCAGTCAGGGCTTTCTTGATTTGTTCAAAGGAATGCTGCGTGTTGGAGCCGCCCTTGTTTTTCATCTCGCTCAAACTTTCAAATTTTTGATACTTGAGATCTAAAACATCTTTCCTTTTCCTTCCAAAATCATAAAGCTCTGAAATCTTGTCCCGTGAATGGCAACGCTTTTTCATTTTCAAAAGAAAAGATTCATTTTTCGCTAATATGTTTGCCTTTTTGTTTTATTTTTGGATATCGCAAGTCAGACGCTTTGATTTTTTATTGCTCAAGTTCCGAAGTCGCGAAACTGCGAACTCGTTTTTCAAATTTTCCACCTAAGGCATTGACTGTGGTAAAACCTTTAAACACTTGATTAGGCATCGTCGGTATTTCGCGCCTCGGCATTCGTCGAGGACAAGTTTTTGTTCTTACAGCCCCGATAGCCAAGAATGCGATAGCTTTTGTGAAAAACCTTGGTTGATAACTAAAGGTAAAATACTAACCACGGTTAAACTTGGTTCTCGGCACATCGCCACTCGGCATTTTCTTTCATAAAGTTAAGGTATCCAAAACTCCGATTCACGAAGTTACGACATAATTATATCAAGATTAATTAATCGCCTAATCTAAGATTTCCTTCTCTTAATTCGAGCCTAATTATTGCCGCATCGCGATATCACAACTCGGCATATCATTCTCCTAAAAATTTGTCTTCGAATTCCCGAGTCACGATATGGCAATTAAGTTAATCATATTATTAAAGATCCGCCAATCACGATTACCATTGATTTCATTAAAATCGGCCCTCGCAATATTGCGAGTTAAAGGGTCAAAACGTGAGAACAAAGTTCGCGATGCAACGAAAGGCGAGGAAGTTTTTTAAGTCAATAAGATTTGTAATACTTTAAAATTAAACGGAATACGTCCCGCGCTTCAAGGTTGGCACACTTCATGAGGTATTTATTTATTTACTCTCCATAACCCGAGTACCTGTCAACCTGCCCAATATTGATGACATTAATGAGAAATTAGGGTAAATCCACGAAGAAAATAAGATCGGATTTTTTCAATAAATTTGGTTTTATGCGTGATTTGACAGACTTATGTCAAAGGTACATGATTTTCAAATATATACGAGATTTCGTTTTATTTTTTAAAAAACATTTCTTATTAACGCATAGAGCTCGCCTTTCCCCAAGGATACTCATTTTCGCATGTATACACAGGTTTACTGTAGAAGAGCAAAACAACAAGCTTCAGCTATGGCACCAAGGAGAACGACGAAAGCAAACGTCGAGGTTGCGACACAGGGTCAGGACAACATCTCAGATACTTCGCCCCGGACGAGTGGCTCAGTATCCACCTGGTCGTCTATTTCAAACATTCTACAGTCCGAGCTGGTAAACTGTTCAGACTCCGATGACTATAACTATGATATTGTGAAAGACGACATGAACACTAAGTACAAGACAATTGTTCAGTCGGGGATGCACCTGGTTGCGACCAGACCTCGGGTTCTCCCATACTACGACATGATCCGATGGGCATTGGATCATGTCGACCTGCCTTCCAGAACTATCTTAAATGACCGACAAGCCATGATTGGAACTTTTAGGCCCAAACATATCCAGTCTATGTATAAGCTCCCACCAACCTATGAACACACATATGGCAAAGAATTCCTGGCGGACTTCAAAAAGAAGGAGTGCGAAGAATTTGACAAAACCATGGCAGGCTTGATAAAGGATCGGGTGTCTCGTTCCTCGACATTCAGAGTGAACGACAAGGGTGTGTATTCGATTTCTTCGTTGGAGCCAAACTATATGTATGTGGCGATGATGACTTGTCGGCTTTTCAGCTGGGAGGATACCGCGCATTTTTACGTCCAGTGGGTACCTCTCATCTTTCGGGTAGCAGAAGGTTCCTCATTCAATTGGGCGAAAATGCTCTCCGATAGTTTGTTCAACAGGATCACAGAGTACCAGGAGAAAAAAGCAGCCGGGAAACCATCCAGATTCTACATGTCCGCGTATATCATGGACGCAATATGCTCCCTGACGCCTTTTCCTTTAATGAATTGGGCCTGGAGTCCAACCGATGAGAAGAATGTTCACGAGTACCACGATAAGCTGTGGGAAAATAACGTGAACAAGTTTATTTATGAGATTTTTAATTGGGTGATGGTGCCCCTGCACGTCACCATTTTTGGTCTTTTGCCACCCCGCATCTCGGATAGCATTGCCAAGAATCTGAGCCATATTACAGACTGGTACGTAGAAGAAGAATTCTCTTATTTGAGAGTGTTCGGAGCTGTTGTTCCTCCTTCGGCACTACCGCTGTTCATTCCCGACAAGCTGGCCTGTCGCGAAATTGCCCGACAAGCTTTGAGAGATTTCACTAGAGCATAAGCTTGTTTCTCCATAACGTCATACCTGACTTCGGCATCCCTCGGTGCTCAGCTGAAATAAGCAATAGGCTGCTCTATCCCATTGTCATTTGTCTGCAATAGAACAACAACCACTGTGTCAGGTGAGGCAAAGGAGAAAATAAGGAAATCCTTTGAGTAGTCGGGACTGATAAGCATAGGAGCTTCAGTCAGGGCTTTCTTGATTTGTTCAAAGGAATGCCGCGTGTTGGAGCCGCCCTTGTTTTTCACCTTGCTCAAACTTTCAAATTTTTGATACTTGAGATCTAAAACATCTTTCCTTTTCCTTCCGAAATCATAAAGCTCCGAAATCTTGTCCCGTGAATGGCAACGCTTTTTCATTTTCAAAAGAAAAGATTCATTTTTCGCTAATATGTTTGCCTTTTTGTTTTATTTTCGGATATCGCAAGTCAGACGCTTTGATTTTTGATTGCTCAAGTTCCGAAGTCGCGAAACTGCGAACTCGTTTTTCAAATTTTCCACCTAAGGCATTGACTGTGGTAAAACCTTTAAACACTTGATTAGGCATCGTCGGTATTTCGCGCCTCAGAATTCGTCGAGGACAAGTTTTTGCTCTTACAGCCCTAATAGCCAAGAACGCGATAGCTTTTGTGAAAAACCTTGGTTGATAACTAAAGGTAAAAAACTAACCACGGTTAAACTTGGTTCTCGGCACATCGCCGCTCGGCATTTTCTTTCATAAAGTTAAGGTATCCAAAACTCCGATTCACGAAGTTATGACATAATTATATCAAGAATAATTAATCGCCGAATCTAAGATTTCCTTCTCTTAATTCGAGCCTAATTATCGTCGCATCGGGATATCGCGACTCGACATATCATTCTCCTAAAAATTTGTCTTCGAATTCCCGAGTCACGATATGGCAATTAAGTTAATCATATTATTAAAGATCCGCCAATCACGATTACCATTGATTTCATTAAAATCGGCCCTCCCAATATCGCGAGTTAAAGGGTCAAAACGCAAGAACAAAGTTCGTGATGCAACGAAAGGCGAGGAAGTTTTTTAAGTCAATAAGATTTGTAATACTTTAAAATTAAACGAAATACGTCCCGCGCTTCAAGGTTGGCACACTTCACGAGGTATTTATTTATTTACTCTCCACAACCCGAGTACCTGTCAAGCCGCCCAATATTCATGACATTAATGAGAAATTAGGGTAAATCCACGAAGAAAATAAGATCGAATTTTTTCAATAAATTTGGTTTTATGCGCGATTTGATAGACTTATGTCAAAGGTACATGATTTTCAAATATATACGAGATTTCGTTTTATTTTTTAAAAAACATTTCTTATTAACGCATAGAGCTCGCCTTTCCCCAAGGATACTCATTTCTGCATTTATACATAGGTTTACTGCAGAAGAGCAAAACAACAAGCTTCAGCTATGGCACCGAGGAGAACAGCGAAAGAAAACGTCGAGGTTGTGGCACAGGGTCAGGACAACGTCTCAAATACTTCACCCTGGACGAGTGTCTCAGTATCCACCTGGTCGTCTATTTCAAACATTCTACAGTCCGAGCTGGTAAACTGTTCAGACTCCGATGACTATAACTATGATATTGTGAAAGACGACATGAACACTAAGTACAAGACAATTGTTCAGTCGGGGATGCACCTGGTTGCGACCAGACCTCGGTTTCTCCCATACTACAACATGATCCGATGGGCATTGGATCACGTCGACCTACCTTCCAGAACTATCTTAAATGATCGACAAGCCATGATTGGAACTTTTAGGCCCGAACATATTCAGTCTATGTATAAGCTCCCACCAACCTATGAACACACATATGGCAAAGAATTCCTGGCGGACTTCAAAAAGAAGGAGTGCGAAGAATTTGACAAAACCATGGCAGGCTTGATAAAGGATCGGGTGTCTCATTCCTCGACATTCAGAGTGAACGACAAGGGTGTGTATTCGATTTCTTCGTTGGAGCCAAACTATATGTATGTGGCGATGATGACTTGTCGGCTTTTCGGCTGGGAGGATACCGCGCATTTTTACGTCCAGTGGGTACCTCTCATCTTTCGAGTAGCAGAAGGTTCCTCATTCAATTGGGCGAAAATTCTCTCCGATAGTTTGTTCAACAGGATTACAGAGTACCGGGAGAAAAAAGCAACCGGGAAACCATTCGGATTCTACATGTCCGCGTATATCATGGACGCAATATGCTCCCTGACGCCTTTTCCTTTAATGAATTGGGCCTGGAGTCCAACCGATGAGAAGAATGTTCACGAGTACCACGATAAGCTGTGGGAAAATAACGCGAACAAGTTTATTTATGAGATTTTTAATTGGGTGATGGTGCCCCTGCACGTCACCATTTTTGGTCTTTTGCCACCCCGCATCTCGGATAGCATTGCCGAGAATCTGAGCCATATTGTAGACTGGTACGTAGAAGAAGAATTCTCTAATTTGAGAGTGTTCGGAGCTGTTGTTCCTCCTTCGGCACTACCGTTGTTCATTCCCGACAAGCTGGCCTATCGCGAAATTGCCCGACAAACAGTAATCGGCGGAGTGAGCAAAGAACTCAAGGCGTCATCCAAGAAGGTATGGCCATCTTTCCCTATTCGACTAAATTCATATTTATTATTAGATTCCGGGCATGCTAAGGCTGAGGCCGCAGCCATAGAAGACTTGAGCTTAGTCTCTATCGAGTACAAGAAGCATGATCCTCAGGGGATCGTAAGCACCCATTTGGGAAATTGTGGATTGAAGAGGTTCGAGCATGAATGTTCGCCCTCAGATGATGTTTTCCGAAGGGCGAGGTCCTATTCGGAGGTGCAATTTCGAATCAGATCCCTAGCACCCGAAGACAGAGCCTCAGTTTTAAAATTTCAAGAGCATAGGAAACGATGTCTCCCCGTGGTGCTGGGAGATTTGGGACTTTCCAAGAATAAAGAAAAAGAGGCCGAAAGTTCTGAGGGACAAACCTCTAACCTCGAAAAACGTCAGGCAGGAGAGTAGAAGAAGAATCCTGAGCAGGAGAAGAATCCCGAAACGGGGAAAAATCTCGAAAAAGAGAAGAATCCTGAGCAGGAGAAAAATCCAGGAAAGGAAAAAAGTCATGAGCGGGAAGAGAATCCCGAAACAGAAAAAGAGATTACTGATCCTCCCAAGGAGCATAGTCCTGAGGTGGAAATAAAAGACACAGACCCACCGAAAACTCAAAATCCGAAGGCAGGGACTAAGACCTCTGATCCCCCGAAAGAGTAAGATCCACTCAGCACACCAGGGAAAACGATGAAGCAAATCGAGGCACCCATCACCTCTGTCACCCCTTTGCAGTCAACGCAAGGAAACATACAGGAAGGATGGATTTTTGGTGAAGAACCGAGGCCTATAAGGGCAGAGGAACTCCCTCCTAATGAATTCTTTTTTGACAAAAAGAGGAAAGATGTAGTAAAGCGAGAATTTTACCAAGAGGGAGAGTCCACTGGTAAAAAATTCAAAGTGATGACCGATGGGATGAATAAAAAGAAGGACGAATTTGCCACGGAAATTGCAGGAACTCTAGGAGCGTATGCGACGAAAAATCAATTCTCGGTCGAAATGCTAAAGAAGCAGCTCAAAGCAAAAAATCGCCTGATCAAGACTCTTGAGGCAAGGGTGGCTTCAGCAACAGAAAGCGCTAAAAGTCAAGCAAGCGGAGAAATCGAGTTGGCCCGATTGGCCGACAAGAAAGAAATTGAAGTCCTCAAGACCAAACTGGAACAATCAAATTCTACGATCCGAGATGGTCGGGTACAATCAAGCCAGCAAAGGGATACGATTACACAGCTGCAGACTCAGTTGAAGGTCGCAGAAAGCAAGGCAGTTGACATCGAGATCGTTAAATCTTGAGCGACTGATATTCGGAGCAGGATCTCCTCTGCTCAACAGAGCCTGCTAAACAAAGTAGGAGAGATTCGAGAAGACTGCTTGTTAATACAACGAATCTCTGAGAATCTGATTAACAAAGAAAGGAACGCAGAAGCTGCTCGGGTCGCTTTCCAAGAGGCAGTGATAGCGACCAACAACAGGTTTTCAGGGCCTCCCGGGCTTACCATTGCCGAACAAACCAGGGGTAATATCTTGTTAAAGAATTGGGAACATGATATTACTTTAAGCAAAGAGCAGGCTCAAAAAGTGACAAATTCGTTAGAAGAGGCCATCAATAACATAAATGGTGAGCAGTTGGGGATAGAAATTGGAGCTGACATAGAGGCACTAAGGCAGATAAATATAGATCGGATTTCTCTCGACATAAAGGAGGAGAATGAGAGAAGTTCAGCGAAAATATCCAAGATGGACAGGGTAGACCCAGCTCAAATCTACAAACATTTGATTCAACCTAGTGCACAACTTGGCACCCTTGAACTCGTTGATATACAAATAAATGATAAGCTTCCACAGTTGGCCCGAGAGTGTTATCTTGCCGAAGCTCGTTGTCAGGCCGAGCCTTCACAGCTTGTGACCCGGTTTGTGGACAAGTGTATCATGTACACTGAATCCATGCGAGGACAGGCACCTAGCACTTCTTGAAGATAGAATAGGTGAAATGGAGTTATCTCGTTCCCCCCAGCTGTCAATACAAAACCTTCGCAGCTTGTATTTCATTTTTTGGGGACAAATGTATCATATGTATTAAATCTAAGCAAAAACAAGCACCTGGCAGCTTTTTGAAAAATGGATAGGGACAGATGGAGTAATTTCGCTCTTCGAAACCGAGAGGCCAATCTTGTATAAATATATCACAAAAAGAGGAACCAAAGGCTGGACTTTTTGGTACTAATTGTAAGAGAGTTTTGCATGAAAGGAGTTAATACAAACAATTTGAAGATTCCCGATTCTGTCACGACTGTGTTGCAAGTTTGTTTCGTCATGTTCTTTGTTTCTTTTCATTTTGCTCTACATAATTGACGTGTATCACTGTAATTTAGTATGACCACTACTATGGTGAAAGGTTTGCATCTTTCTGTAATTGTCTCTTGTCTTTCCTCTGCACTAGCTATCAACGGGTGTAAGAACAATTTACACTTACAAAATTTTACGTTTATTTACACTAGGTCAATTATGTTTATGTCAATTTCTTCTTCTGTGTATACGTGAGTTTTCCTCTGACAGGAACTTCGCGTCATCTACAGCTAAATGTTTTCCCCCATCTCACGTTATTTTTATCAAAAACAATATAGTTACAGGAAAGGGAATTCAATTTGCATTCTTATTTCGTTTTTTCATGCAAAGGTTTCTCTTTACTTCATCCGAATTGAAACAACAAATAAAATCTCTCTCGTTAAATCATTTCCATATTGGTATTGTTCCTCAAATGACTATCCCTGTAGCAACTCAGCCTAATATTCCACCCGGATTATCTAACCAAATTCATATCGCTTTAAATCTCTTTGACACAATCCTTAAAACTGCGACCACCCGGGAAGAATTAGAACATTCATGGGCAGCCATTGAGCAAGATATTATCATTCAGGAACAGTGGGAAGCTAGGCAACGAGAACGTAGGAACCTCCATTAAGTTTCCTATACCGAAGGTTAGTATAATCTTTTATCAACCTTTCATACTTTCAGATGCCTTGACACTGTACTTTAGATCCTTAAGTACAGACTCAGGAACAACACCGCGATTGAGGGGTCCACCTTACTTAATTCTCTTTCTTTAGCATGGCTGTTATCAGCTTTACCTCCTCGACAAAGTTAGGTACAAACCTCCTTAGAAAATTGATCTTACCTAGGAAAGATTGGACCTCCTTCTTGGACCTCGGGATCGATAAGGCTTGTATCGCCTCAACTCTTCCGGGATCAATCCTGACTCCTTCTGCTGATACTATGTGGCCTAGCATTTTTCCCTCCTGCATGGCGAACAAGGATTTCTTGGGGTTTAACGAAATGCCAAACTTTCTGCATTTCAAGAAAACTTTCTTGAGATGGCGACGGTGTTCTTCATCGGATTTTGAAAATACTGTGATGTCATCCAGAGAAACGACCACAAATTTATCCTTCTCCCCAACGAAAGATATGTCCATGGCACGCTGTAAAGTCGCCCCCGCATTCATTAGTCCAAATGGCATATTGGCATACATGAATGTGCCCCATGGAGTGGTGAATGCTGTCTTTTCCCTGTCTTCAGGTAGAACAGAGACCTGATTGTAGCCAGAGAAACCATCAATCATGGACATCCTGGAAGATCCTATCACCCTCTGCAGTATATGTTCCATCTTCGGCAAGGGGTAATTATCCTTCCATGAGCTCCTATTCAAATTTCTGAAGTCTACACAGAGTCGGATCTCTCCATCCTTTTTCCTTACTGGCACCAAGTTGGCCACCCACTCTGAATATCTCAGTGGTACAATGATATGATCTTGAAACAACTTCTTCACCTCCCTTTCCATGATAGGTAGCAGCATGGGATTGATCTATCTCAGCTTCTTCCTGAATGGCTTTGCCTCCTCCTTTAATGGGATTTTATGTTCGATGACAGAGGTGTCATAGGTTTTGAGATCTTCGTAGGACCAGGCAAACACATCAGCAAATCCCTTTAAGAGTTCAATGCATTCGGACCTCTGCTCCTCTGTCAGATTTCTTGACAATTTGATAAGCTTGGGCTCATCCTCGGTCCCAATGTTTCACTGAATAGTACCAGTGTCATCCTCCGAGATTTCTCCCTTTAATGATACATCATTTCTATCAAAGAGCCTTTCCAAAGGAACCAGTCCCCTTGGGATATGATTGCTGGGAAACTGTACAATGTCACGCTCTGCGATCTTGTTCAGAAACTTACCCCCATCAGGCTTTTCTTCAGAGATGGAGTTTTGGTCGATGTGCATCTCTGAGAATTCTTTGACAGTCTCCAAGAACTTCTTGATCTCAAGGTCATCCTCAAACACCTTCCAATGTTTGACGTTATCAGGTATGGAGGGCCTGTAATTCACTTCCACACCACACCTCAGCTTGGGCAGCAAGGGTATCTTGAAAATGCTTGCTGACGCAGCCAAGGAATCTACCACTGTGTTTTCTTCTCTTGGAATGAATGAAATGTTAAATGCTGAGAAGAAACTATCAACTAGGTCCCACACCTCATTTTTGTAGCTCCTAAGTCGAGGATGCTTAGCCTGATAAGCGTTTTTGACCTGTTGGACCACCAACTCTGCATCACCGAACACTGCTACTTCCTGAATTCCCATTTCCCTCGCAACCCTTAGTCCCAGAACAAGAGCCTCATACTCTGCCACATTGTTGGTAGCTTCAAATTACAATTTGTATGACAGAGATATGGTTTCCTGAGCAGGTGACACAAAAACTACTCCAGCTCCAGCGCCTTCTCGGGAATAGGCTCCATCAAAAAACATTTTCCAGATTGGGGTGATGGAGAGAGGAACTTCAGGGGAAACATTGGGCTATTTTCTGAGTCTCAGAGGCGGCTCTGGGGCATGGGTGAGCTGCAGTAAACTGGAGCCTAAATCAGTGTCCAAGGCAAAAATGGGATGGTTGGTGGGGTTGGATTCGTCACTGATTATATAGGCCAATTGGGCTTCCCTGTATAGTCTTCTATGCTCTCCTCCGAACACTGGGATAGTAGCATATGTGAGGTCCATCTGCAAGGTTCCCCCTAGTCTTTTTATCCAAGATATTGATAACAACATACCGAACTTGGGGGGAACATCAACTACTACAATATCCATGACCACACTCTTCATGGGCAGTTGAAACAAGGTCACAACCAGGTCTTTGATCACTCCAAGACACTAAACTCTCCCGGAGTCAAAGGAATAGAGGTCATGATAGGCTCGGGTAACTTCTAGTCCTAACTCTTCCATGACAGTTTTGGGCATGAGGTTGTGAGAGGCCCCTGAATCCATCAAGCAGTTGTGTAGCACTTTGTCATGTATGTTCAAGGAGGTGTAGAAGGGAGGGGATGAGTCGTCTCTGTCTTCTACCATGGGCCCCAGGATGACAGCTGGCTTTTCATCTTGGAGGTTTATAGAGATTGTATGAAGGCATGAGGCTTCAGACTGTAAAAGCTCAGAGAAGCATTTTCTGAACTCGTCATGTTTAATCAACTCAGTGAGGGGCACGGGGATTATGATCTTTTGGATCTCATGCTCGAAGTTAAAAGAAGGTGTAGGCTTTGGAATTTCTTTTATTTCTGGAGCATGATTATGGACAACGGGAGAGAGGGGTTGGGCCTTCTTACCTCTATGGGCATATGCTACTTTACTAACAGGCTTCTCTGCTCCAATGGATTGATCGGGAATATCAGGTGCTGTTGTCCTTTTGTCGGACCTCAGGTTATACCTGCCTCGGTCGCCGCTAACCTTGTCTCCCTTGCTCAATTCGTTCAACTGACTGTCCATGAGAGACTCTTCGTATGTTAATTGAGTGAGATGAGGAAAAGGAGGAGTGTCTCCAACGCAGTTGATTTCAGGATCAAGCTCATCAGATTCCCCTTCTCACCCCTCGGTCACAAAATTGTTTTGAAAAGGGGGCCGAATCTTCTGGTCTTCTTTGTCTCTTCCCTTCTCTCTTTGCATATTCGGGGGAGTAAAATTATTTGGCTTCCTGAATCCTCCTCTATTTTCGGTGATCTGAGGGCCTTTATATTCTTGCCTCCCTTCCACCCTCATCCTTTCCATCTCTGCAGAAAGAGACTTCACCATCTTAGTCAGTTCGTCCACTTGAGGGTGAGGTGCCAATGCTCCAGAAGTTGAGGCTTTTGACCTTCCTTTTCTTCTGTCCACATCGGCCTTGTTCCTCAGTCTGTCAGCTACTAATACATTGGATTCCACTTCTATGTCCGCATATTTCATTTGGGCTAAGGAGGTGGCTCTTCTTTCTCTCAACAAAAGGCAGAAATCAGGGTCAAATGCACCAACGTAGGAAATTTGGGTAGAGGTTTCTGAGGGCTTTATCTCTGCATGAATCTTATTATACATCTTATTGAATCTTTTGGAGAAGTCAGAGACCATAATGGCCGAAGTGTCCTCAGACACACAATTTTATTAATAGGAAAAGAAATTACATAAGAGACATTGCAAGAGTTTACATCCAATAACTCAATACTCTTGCAATGAGCTATATATAAGCTCAAAGTCCTAACAAACTCAAGATATGGATCACTTATTAAATAAACAAGTGTCCATTTACAATAAATGCTATCTTAACCAACTTAAAACAAATCTCCTAATTTAGAGCC